>JACXGM010000162.1:59009-90667 GCA_016801145.1 Umbra pygmaea
TAGGGGGACACTGGGTTGTGGACTAGGGGGACACTGGGTTGTGGACTAGGGGGACACTGGGTTGTAAAGTAGGGGACACTGGGACAGGCGAGTCCTGATGTGAGCCCAGAGGGTATATGAATATAGAAGTAGAACATTGCAGAGAGCAAGAGAGACAGAGAGGAGCAGGTGCTGCCGTCTAGGAGGTGAGGAGAAGGGGAGGTGTGAGCTGGACAGGGCCCGGGGTTTTACACTAATTGACACTTCACCTTGCACACGCGCACACCCTCCCCAGGGGCCAATCAGAAGCTGCCTTTTGGGAGGGGTGGGAGGGAGGGAGCTGGCACAGGTGTTCTTTGCGACTGTGTTATTGGTGTAATTGCACTGGTGATATTTGTCTCTCCGTGTGTCACGCCACCCACCGCCCACTGCCCCTCCCAAACACAGAGGACCCATTAACCCTACAGGTCCTATTGCCAGCAGACAGAGCAGCGTTCCTTTGAAACACTTCAGGGCCTCTGCGTTTTACACACTGAATATAATAATGCACAGAGGTGCTCTGCCGTGTCCAACGAGAATAATTGAGAGACAGGGGAGGGGGAACATGGCCAATCATGACGAGAGGGACCCCCGATGGAGACCAGGATGTCCGTCTGTGTTTGTGTGTGTGAGTTTGTATGCGTTGGTAGGCATGTTTGATTGTCAGTCATATGAATGAATCTTGCCAGGTTTAAACTAGTATTTCATTCATTGTGGGGCATTCTTAATGCATTATATTACTGTTTTTTAAAGGATCCATTTTTAAAATCAGCCTCTGCCGGTCCGAAGTGAAATTGCAGAAAGAAATTCATCTTAATTTCACCAGAATTATTTTAGATAAGATGTATGGTTAGCTAGCAAGCAAAAACTGAGTATAGCCAGAGTCTAAAAATATCAGGGATAGCCTACAGAATTCGAGTTAGCTAATGTAGCGTTGTCAGCAATGCTAGCTGTATAGTAATTTATAGTTCACTGCATGACAGCTATTTTATTTGATGAAACAATTATGATAACGTTGTGTTTTACTAGCTTTACTAGCTCTTTGCCTGCTTTAGCATGTGACGGACGGTATTTCCAATCCCTGATAGTGAAACTGAGACGAGACTGTGAATAGTACCTCTTCAAAGTCATTAGCCACAGTGCAACTTTTCAGCATAAATTATCAAACCCGAGTAAATGAGATCCAGTAAAGAAGATGCTATACCAATTCTGCTCACAAGGATACCTAAATGTACCTAACTTTCAAATCATCTTGTAAAGTACTACCTTTGATCAAGCTAACCTATCCAAGTACCACCTATAAGCCAGCTTCTCAAAGAAATGACAGAAAATATCAATAACTATTACAGGACCATGTATGTGACTGTTATTAAGTATTTTAGGCTTAATTTAGGAATTTTGCAAACACAACCCAATGTGCACATTGAATTATCAGTTACTGTATTAAACTGTTTATGAAATCTCAGGAGCAGTATGAACATACTCCTTTGAGAAGCCTATTCTCACCCTGCATTGCCACTGTAAATACATGGGCTAAGCTTTACTACACAGCCACAACATATATGATTAACGTTACAGTACAATATATCAAACCCATTTATTTTTTCTAGTCAGTCAAATGGTGTCCCAACACCGGGTGCTCCAAATACCACCAGTGGTACATGTACCACATTTTGAGAAGCACTGATCTAGCAGGTTCTACTACCATGAGGGCCAGCTACAGTTTAGCTAGCTATTGTACTAGCTAAATAGCTTGCTGGTTATTACCAACTAGCTTGCTGATGTGTGGCTTTTTAAGTCCAAATCATCCTGTGTATTCCGTAATTGGCGTAATTTTATTCCAATTGATTCGGGATTGGTATTGTTGTTTTGTTTCCATTTGAGCATTACACCTAGAACCTGGTGGTGCTGGACAGCCATTCCAAACCTTTTCTTGGTATTTTGGCGTGAGCTGGGTGAAGTGGGCATACTGGAAGAAGGGGGGCAGTGGGGTCTGGTATAAGGTTGTGCTACACTGTACCAGGATGAAAATATACAAAAATACATTTCATTTGATTGATTTTAAAAAATTCATCAGGGCGACACAGAACATACTGAGCTGTATATGCTGACAATAATTAACTATTTGTGAAGTACTAATGTTGTAACTCTTTCCCTCAATAAGGTTTGATATTCAATTATGTTGTTGGTACAATTTAGAATGGCCATTTTACTAATGGCATGTTTAAAACTAGTTTAAAGCAGTGGTAACAGGTAGACATTTTAAGATAGATAGCACACAGTACGATGTTGCAGATTTCCTGATAGGATTCATATTTGCACAGAGCCATGTTTGCAACTGCATTTTGTGACTACTTAATTAAACTTACATTCGAAAAATTGATCTGAAAACTTCAGAAGTGGCGACCCCACATAGGGTCGCAAACCCTGGTCTGAGAAATCCTGCTTTGTTTTGGTGCGTGTTTATACGTGAAGACCAGAGGATCTGTCCTTGACCACAGTCTAATTATAGAGAGCCTCTTCAAAATAAGAAAATGAATTTGAATTCTGAAAATATGTAAAAACAAGGTTTGGTCTTATGTATTTATGGTACTGTAGTAAACCTTGTTCTAGTGGCCATATGGCATTTTTTGTTTTCTCTGCAGTGAGTGTTTTGCACAAATACATTGTGTGTGTGTGTCTCTGTCTTGCTCAGTGTTGTGACAAAGGAGTACCAGGAGGCGCTGAGTCAGATAACACCAGTGGTAGACAAGCATAAGCAGGACCTGGTACCTGGTGAGCCCCAGCTCAATATGTGTGACATGGCTGTCATGGTAAGATCAATATTATCCTGATATTTTATAGTATTATTATGCACTGTTTGTTTTCAGTGTTAACACCTCTGACCAGTGTTTTCTCTCAATAAATAAAACAAAAGATCTTGTTGTAGTGAGTCCTTTTTCCAATTACTGTCTGTTTATCTTTGACAATACTGAATGCTTTCAGTAAACTATGTGGACACAGTCATTGTTCCACTGGCAATTTCTTCCATTCAGTGTCAGATTTTTTTGTCAGAGTAATTTTCCTCCCTTTGTTTGTCAAACAATTGGCTATCTTAGCTTTTGTCCCTGCTATTGTTTTTGTCGTTTTAGCTGCTTTTGGCAGATTTAGGGAGGGTCATTCTCATTGGTTTAGTTTTTATGAAACAGCTAATATGGAATCATGGCTTCGTATGTTCATTGCTCAAGCGTTGTCCATCTGAAGTCTTTTTGCATCACAAGTGTAGCATAGGCGCCCCCTTGTGGTTTCTTTAGAAAATATTTCGTATGTCATTTTCAGATTACACAATCAAATGAACATTCATGATTTTTTTTCTGTGGTTTCTTTCACAGAACTGGGCACCTCCAGGATGTGAACAGTTAAGAAAATGCCTTAAAGCCCCCAAATCGCAGCCCTGGAAGTGTGACTGGCCGCACTAGCTATCTTTTTCTGAGCCAAATTGGAGAAGGAATCTACCTCCATGATGAAGAGACATTTTCAGGGATTTAAATAGTTTTTTATTTGTTTAACTTGTTTAAACAAAACCGTATTGTTTTTATAAATTCTGTATGAATATACATCTAAAGAAGTTGATTTTGAATTTGAATTTAAATATTTTGCAAGTCTGTATATCTAATGTAATTTGCTTTGTCAGTTCAACTGGAATAAAATAATTTGCACACGCAGTGTTTTAGGATGCGTTAAATTTTGGGATTACAGATCGATGGCTGGAAGTAGCCTGGCCTGTTAATGTCACATGACAGAAAGGAATGCATGCCATTGGTTGATCTGGACAGTGACGGAAATGTGGCTCCATTAGGTTTCAGTCGTCAATAATTAAAAAAAAGGTTTGTTGCCTCATGAGTAAAGATTATATCAAGTGAGATTTGACCTTTGAGTTCGGTCTTTACATTGTATTACATGAACTAATCCACGCATAAGGAAATACTCTGGAGGGGGTTAACGGTGCTATAACGGACATAACAGAATATCTAAGACATGGCTGCGAAGGCAAGAGAAGCAAAGTTAGATTTAATCAAAAAACATATAAAAGTTTTTCCTGATTTCCCAAGCAAAGGAGTACTTTTCAGGTAGGCATTGAATAGTTACAGTTGTGCAATAAGGCTATCAAACGTTAGCAAGGCTACTATTGTAAATTGTGCTTAATTATGCTTAATGATCAAGCTAGTACACATGCCAGCCAGCCATCTTTGCAAAGCATGCATGCGCTGTCCATGAACGTGCATAAATTTTGTTTTAGCGATGTTGAAATTATCAAGCCTCATAGTTACTATATATAATGTATTTCAAAGCCTATTGATATGTTTGTCTTTCACGCAGAGACATATGTCCACTTCTCAAAGACCCTTTGGCGCTGACAGCAGTCACAGACCTTCTTGAGGAGCATGTTCGGTTGACGCACCCAGAAGTAGACCTGATAGTTGGTGAGTTCCCGATCAACCATATATTTTCACAGAAGGAGCAGTGTTTTTGTATGCCATGCTGCTTCATTACTACTTTCAAGGAATTAGACAACTCTTAAGACCACAGTGTCTTCAATGGTCAATGTGTACTCTATCCCGTAGGCCTGGATGCCCGAGGGTTTCTGTTCGGGCCCCTCCTAGCCCAGAGGTTAGGAGTGGGATTTGTGGTGATTCGGAAGAAGGGAAAGCTCCCAGGACCTACAGTGTCTGTGTCATACACACTAGAGTATGGGCAGGTAAGTTTGGCTGGATATGACCACTATAAAATGGTACACATTAGTGTTTTCATATCCCTGCTCTCAATAGTATGTATTGGAAGAGATCCGGCTGTTTTCTTTCTCCAGGCTGAGGTTGAGGTCCAGGAGGATGCAGTTTACCCAGGTCAGAAGGTGCTTCTAATTGATGACCTTCTCGCTACTGGCGGTGAGCATTTTTAACTTTCATTTTCTGTCATACACGTATGAATTAATTAAATCAAATTACTTCATGAAAATGCCCCAATAGAAACTTTTGTATATTAGTCTAGTAGCTGTTTCTAGGTTTGTTGGGCTGGCAATGCCCTCCACCATGCCCCATCTGTCCTTTGCTAATGAAATTAGTCAGTCCTGATTAGGGAGTGTTTAGTCCTGACATTTGATGCTGCTGATCTTCGTCCGGCTCCACATCATGCAAATCTGTGGGGAGCAGTTCCAATACCAAGCTGTGGTCCACCGTTCAAATGGGTTACATATCATTAACTGACTTAACTTTTTATTGTCCTTCAGGAACTCTGTATGCTGCCTGTGAACTCATGAAGAAAAAACAGGCAGACTTGTTGGGCTGCATGGTGGTCATTGAACTCAAAGATCTCCGTGGGTTTGAAAGAGTGAAGCCAATATCTGTCTTCTCCCTTGTACAGTATTGAAGTCCAAAAAAGCTCCTTCCCACCTATGGTTTTGAACACAACACCTTCATAGTGTAATATGGTTTTAGAAATTAGATCTAATGCATTGTAATAGATCTTTTTTCAACAAGATTACTTATGCACCATTAAGCAAAAGGGGAATTTGTATAAATGTCAACATGTGCCTTTGTTAATTCTTTATTGTTTTCATTTTGAAGTGGTCATTGTAACAATTTCACAGTATGGAACATGACAGGTTCATGGTCAAAATGTATGCAATCTTCAATAAAATAAGCCTTTTGTACACACACTGCACATTTTTGAAGAGGCAAGAATGTATTAAAAAGCTACATGCAAGAATACACAGCAAAACCCCCCCAAAAATACATTTTTACAAAACTGTGATTTAAATTCAGTATAAATACTACTGCCCTAGAAGATCTAAAACCAAAACAACCCACAGAAGGAGCGGTTGTTAATAAAAAATAAAGTACAGCAATCTATTAATGAAATACAAAACCATAAACTGGTAAAAGCAGTTTTACTTGCTTCAAAATGTAAACCAACCAGTCATGAGTTAACAAATATCAAAAGTCTTAGTCATAAAAATTAAATTATATACACACACGCCAATAATCCTGACAACTACAAAATTGCACATCACTAAGAAAAAGTTAAATCTTTAAAGACTTTCTTCCTCTCTGGTCTTCTGCCGTAGCTTTTCTAGTACTATATTCAGGTCCATGTTCTTGTTCAGCTTAAGATAGAAATCCTTTCTAATGGCGTGAATGGTAAGCCATTCAGGAGTCAGCTCAGCCAACAGGCAAAGGTGCTTCTCCATCTCACCTTAAATCAAAGTCAAAGTTGTTTATTTATCATATGCATCGAATAACATACATCCTATGCAGAGAAATTCTTTTGACATGGCGATTCTATGCAGTGGGCTTAAAAACAAGAATTACAACAATGTCAAAATCAGAATGTCAGAATGAATGCAATGACTACTAATAAACGCTTGAAGCGTTTTCCAACTAGAACTTCTTCAGTTGACTCACCTGTGCTCAGGGCCGACCGGTAACTAGAAACCATCCGGTTACAGGCCACCTCCATGATAAGCGCAGGTTTCTTCTCTGCCACAAAGACGTTACGCAAGATTCGAGCCAGCTCCCCAAGTCGCGACATCATCCGAAGGCGCTCTTCCTGCTGAGGGTTCCTGGTCATGGCAGCCTGAAGTTTCTGAGCTTCCTTTGCGCGGATCTACAACAAAATCTGGTCAGTCCTCTTCCTCACTGTGCAGTAGTCATAGTACATGCATATTTGTGTTGTCTAATACAAAGTACACATGAAGTTCATGCAATGTGCTGTTGCGCTGGATGTCATCCGTTTCATCTGAGACCATGCAAATTTGACGGGATTTGGAAGACTTAGCATTTGTGAAGCGTAAAAGAAATACTATAAAACTCCCCAAAAAATGTATGCAGACTAAGCTAGAGTCGGTAAAGAAAACTAGAAGTTAGTAGCTTTGCTATAGGCAAATCTACAGTATATAGGCTAACTTTGCATCCACAAAGTTATATTCAAGTGGAACTATCTTCTGGAAAGAAAAATAAATTTAAGTTATCTTGAACAGAAAGGTCATACTTTGCAGTCTGAGTGACTGGATAATCCCACCTGTCCAAGCAGCAACAGAGCACATGTGTGAAACAAATGTGTACAAGGCATAAGTTCCACCACATTGTGACCTACCCTCTCCAGCAGGGACTGGGAAACCCCTTTGAGAGCTCTGGGAGTTTCAACAGGAGCCACGGGAGCTGGTGGATCAACCTTCTCTACACAAGCTGCCTCAGCTGTCTTCAGAGCCATGTTGGCCAGTGCTTTTTCCATCTAAAAACAGCCAAATTAAGGACAAACAAAATCAAATGATTAATAAAATCTCAAACTAAAAGCCCAATGCAGGTATACAGTTTTTTTTAGGGGGGCTAGGGAGACATGCATGTAGGAACAAGAAAAGATACCAAAGGCACAGACAGCTGGCCGAGCTGGGTTTCAAACCCCCATTGCCAACGGGCATACGTGCGCAAGAGTGAGGAGCTTAGACCACAAACAAATTCTAGCGTGCGATGGACAGGTCTGACTGTACCTTCGGGGTCATCATGGATCGAGCTTTGTCCAGAACCTCCTGGGCTGTAGTCAACTTCTCAGCCCCTTGCGGTGGCTGTGGCAGCTCCACAGGCAGGACACCGGGCACTTCATCTACATTGAAGCGGGGATGCCAGCGGGTGAGCTTGTCATCTGGGATTGCAATAGGAGGATTCAACGTGGCAAGGTAGGCCTAAAGACAACAGGTTTAGATTGGTTACCAGGTAGCATTCTCACAGTATATAGTTGCAAAATGTATTCTTGTTCATGGTGCCCACCTTGTGATGCTCTTTCACAATCCTGACAAGGTTTTGATGGAAGATGTACCTCCTTTCTAGCAGACGGGAAGCAGCCAACACAGGTCGTGGTTCACTCTTGTCTAAGGGTACCAAAACAAACATTAGGAGAATGACAAGCATATCACAAATTAAAACATTCTTCTGAATTGAAAGAATAAATTGTGACCACTGCCTCACCGGCTTCAATGACTGGCTCTATGGTGAGCTGGTAGCTGGACTTCTTCACAGTAGCACTGAAAGTAGGAATGTTCCTCTCCTGACGAAAATGGTAGGCTGTAGGAAAGACAGCTTTAATCTGTCCCACGTGAGTCTCTTCAAAACACCTGCGAAAGGAAGAGAACAACACATCAAGATACCATCACCACATGTTCTAGACTTCATTTGGTTGAACTGAGAGCGTACAATGCCAGGGCTGAAAATATGAAAATGCGTGCAACCCCAGCGAAATAGCCATGCGATGGAGAAAATTTTGTTTGCTATATGACTTGACATACTTGCGTGTCATGTCCTGGACACCTTGCTTGACTTTGGCAAATGTAACTGTCTCAGAGCGGTTGAAGAGCATTCCCACAATAGTGTCCATGCTACGGAACATCTCAGCCAGCAGTTTATACTTGTAGGGGAGGCTGAGGCTTGGAGGAACATTCTGGGCAAGAGTATGGAACCGTTGGTATGCTGGGAGCTTCTCTCTGAAAAAGAGCAGAACAAATAGCTGATTGGAATAATATACAGTAGATGTTCAAACAGCCCCATTAACTAAACGACTATCCACTATTTTGAGAAATTTGTACAGTGTTTCATCCTCACCCATCTTCTGCTTGTGGCTGATTGTTTTCCTCAGTACAGATTGTCTCTGAGAATCTTTCCTGGCTCTTTTGTTGTGCTTTTGCAGCTAGCTCCTTCACACGAGCTAGCCTGGCCTTCAGGTCTGAGACGGTAGCAGTTGGTGCTACAGATGAAAGCTTTTCATCCTTTGGATATTGACTCTTGATCTTCTGAAGGCGGGACTCAAGTGATGCAATGTCCTTTTTGGAAAAAGTCTGATAGAAAGACAAGAATCAGTATTTTAAGAAAGTGTAATTTAATTCCCATTCTCCCACCTATGAGATGAACTTTTTTATGAAGGTTTAAACCAATAGTAATAATCACTGGAAAGGAAGAACGAGCCACCAATAACACTACCTTATCCTTATTTCCTGTTTTTGGAAGACCATGCAGTTTACTTGTTGGAGAACTGTTCACACTATGGTGGACCAGCTTTGTTGATTCTTTATCAGCAGACATTAGATTAGGCACTTGCATGACATCTTCAGCAAGGGGATCCGTTGTCTGATTAACAAAAAAAATGGTTAAGTTGACAAACATTCAGGCTTATTCAGTAAACTTTTCTAACAGCAGTCAAACACAGGAGTAGTACAACATTTTTGCTCTGCAAATATTGTCTAGCTATATTTAGACTTACTTAAATTGACGTTTTCAACCAATGGATCAAAACACACCAGGCCTTAACGTTCATTTTTTACAAAGTTACACAGTGAAGGTTTAATGCTTGAGTAATTATGGCAGAGCATTTAATGCTTGACTCTAATTAGTTAACCAACTACCTTTTCGTTATCATCGGAGAGAATCAATTTCTTCCTAGCAGACTTCTTCACAACTTTAACGCACTCTGGGATTTTTCCTCTGGCATTTGTGTTATTCTCGACACGCAGACGCTTCTTGGCCGTAGTATGTTCTGCAGTAGCTGAAAACACAGCTGATCCGAGGTCGAACTCAGCGTCGGCAGAGGTCCTCTTGGGAGTTCGAGGGCTCGACAAGAGTGTTTGTTTTTCCGGTTCAGATTTCGCCAGCACACCACGACCATTATCCACATGATCAACAGATGCAGCCTCGTCAATAACTCTCAGAAACTCCTCATGCACACTGTTTCCTGCATGTTGGGTTGTTGACGCGGTTATATTTAACTTTTTCGTAGGTGCCGCGCTCCTGCTGGACCGAGTTGATCGTCTGCTGTGTTTACTTGTCTCCGTGTCTCCTCCATTGTGCACGGCGTAAGTCTTGTTCGCTATTCCTTGCGCTACCTCACTAGCAGAGTTCTTTCTCTGGACGAAAAAATCAGTGACCCGCGCCTGAGACATAGTAATATCCGACGTTACTCCAGAACAACTGTATGTCCTTGATCAAGCTATAAGACCAGTTCAACTTCACCTCTACTTGATCAGAGTCGATATTGAGTCCGGAACAAACTCACACAAGACCGGGTCATATATTTTCGCGGGTAATGGTCATGTGACCATCCTAAGACACACCCCTTCCCGCCGTTTACAAATTCTTTTGATCAACGATTAGTTAATCATCTTTGATCGAATCAGTTGTGTGAGAAGGCTTGTGATTAGCCCGACAATAGTCGTTATACTTATTATTATTTAATATAATTTATTATTTTATGTGTTGTTATCTTGAATGCAGAAAAAATAGTGACTTTTTAGGTTAATGTTATTTTTAGGTTATGAGTTGGGGATGTTTTGCTATTTATTTGTTTTCTTTTATTAAATTGTATTGCATTCTGTTTTGCATTCTGGATTCTTATAAAAAGAGGGTGACATGAAGGGTGAGAACAGACTCCACAGAACACGGTTAGACTGGAGTAAATCATTAGTCACTAAAAAGAGAACACAGAATATCGGAAATAATCAGCCTAAGGAAATGTGAATGCCTGTCCTGAATTAAAGAAAAAACAGTGTACATTCAGTGAACCTGGCCTTTCTATCTTCTTATCGGGAGTCCCAGCAGGTTAAGTGCACACTGACATACATTTGGTGGAAATGGAGATGCACTTCCATATGAATACATTTGGTCGAAATGGAGATGCACTTCCATATGAACACATTTGGTCGAAATGGAGATGCACTTCCATATGAACACATTTGGTGGAAATGGAGATGCACTTCCATATGAATACATTTGAGGAACATATTTTACCAAAGACCATACAAACCATCAAAGAAACTAAACTGTACCTGTCAGGTGAAAACCCACAATATGCAACAGCAAGATTTGTAACCTGTTTCCATTAGAAAAGGGGCACAATCTCTTCATTTTTGCACTTCACCATCTCTCTACCATCTCTTAATTTATTTCCCATTGTCATTTTGTCCATTGTCTTCATTGTACCTTTACAAAACATACCTTTTAATATAATATTTCACTTTATTTAGAATGTTTACTTAGGGTTACTACTTTGTTACTATACGTCCTTCTCCTTTATTATTTTACAATGTAAACACATTTTTCTCATGTCAAAAGCCTGAAAAAAAACTGAATTGAAAGAAATGAAAGCGAGAGAGAATGGGTTTGAATTGCCACTGGGGGACGCTAAAGACTAATGAAACAATCTAACTTTGAAAGGTCTGTGTCTATCAAGACAGGTTAGCACGATATGCACTTGTAAAAGTTCAGAAGCTGAACACCTATACCTTTTCGGATTTATATCTTTTTTGGTTTTATTACACGGAATATATTTTTTCACAGGCTCAAAATGACCAAGGCTTAATTTTCCAAAATTTAGTTTGTCTCGCCGAGAAAATACGATGTTCTATTTTAAGCGTGGAAAACACTTTTTAATCTATTAAATACAGCTGTTTTAATGTGCTGCTGACAGTGGTTGGACGGCATCAGAAATGCGTTATAATATTCATAGGAATATTTATAGGATTAGCATTAATTAGTTAACGTCGAAATTAGGTAACACATTGGGTTGGCTAGGGGACATTCTTCCTCGTGTACGTGTTCAATTCTATAAGACACCTTGAAATAGCTGGGTTAGAAAGAGCGAAAACTTCAGAGGAAGTGCCTAACCCAGAAAAAGTGAATTGGATTTTTACAGCGACTGAAAGAACAGCTAAACAGAGAGTGGATCACTTTTTCCGCAATACTTCTTAACGGTGAATATTCAGTCCAGGGCACGGTTTACGACAGTAGTACATTTGCCTGAAGAACTTATCGTTGGATTTTGCCTACAATTTCACTCTTGCTTATTTACTTGTGCGAAGGTTACGATGTCTCATGGATTTGCAGATTTTAAATAGATTTAATTGGTCCATCACTATGGAAACTTGGAAAAAGTTTACTTTTGGAAATCGTGCCTGTGTATTGGAATAATCGCACCGCCTAATTTTCTCTATTCGAAGTACTGTTTTGAAAACCATGAACAGTTATGGCAAACTGGGTTTATTAAAACTGATTAGGCGGAAATTAACGTTCCGTCGAGGAATGTCAGCGGGACTGTAGACTGGACAATATAGTATAAGAGCGCTCATGGAACTTCAGGTGATATGTGGACTTCTCTACTGCATTCTGTTGCCGACGTTCTTGTTGGCAGGTAAGATTTTAGTGTTTTCATAAAAATAAAATAAACCCAGTGTTCTTTTTTCTTACTAATATGCCAACCATGTGTTATTAGGCTAAATATTTAGGTCATGCTATGTGATTTAAGATATTGCAAGTGTAAGTATCGTTTTTCGTTAGCTACATTTTGTACAGGATCACTGTTAAAAGAATAAACGTATATGTAATTTATCATTTTAATCTTTACATCACTAATCTATTTCTAAACATTTTCTGTACAAATAAGATTATGGCGGATTATGTTTGACCTCCTGCATTTTATTGCACATAGGCCCAATTAAATAAAGTTAAAGTTACCATGGTTTCATCTCTTCTGCGCAGTACTGTAGGATTATAATATGATATTCTGGGAAATCAGGTGTTTATTTAGCTGACACACCTTTAGACCTGGCTTACTTTATAAAGTCTAACGTTTGAGACAGGACCTCTTGTTTAAACACAATCATACACATTTTTTTATAGTAAGTATTTCTTTTCCAGCACTTTCATCATCTCCCTGACTAATCAATACTTGTTTTCTCGTGGGTGTTTCCTTTGCCTCTTTAGCAAATATGATGAGAAAATAAAGTTCGTTTCTACATAAAAAATATCCAGATAAAAGTGTAAGAGGGAGATAATTTGGCAAATGCCAATCACAATTTAAGGGCATATATAACGGTTCAGTGCTGTGCCCCAGGGAACTGCAGGTCGAAATAGAAGCTGGATTTAAAAGTAGTTATGACTGGCCGAGGGTGTTTGAGCATCTCAGACTCTGATCCATCGGACTGGTCTTTTTAGCAAGAATATTTAATTTTTATTAACATTTGTTTTTGGAATGAAAAGTCTATCACTTAATGAGTGTAATAAGCATGTTTTCCCCAAAACGAAGGCCTATTTATATAAATGAATTGTAGTATGTAAAGAATTTTTCACTTCCAGTACTTTTCAATTCACTACTGAAGACCGCCATGTTCTGTTCTTTGAAATCCCTCTATTCACATATGGGGGTTTCTTTTGCGCTCGGTAGCAGGTATAGATAAGAAGTAGCAGTTCCAACTGTTGACATGGATACTGCTGAAACATTGGCATCTTGCCACATTTCTTGTTGTTATGGCTCACAGGAAACAGAATGTGTCTTGTGAGCCTCCTCACCCAAAAACACGTGGTCAACCATTCACTCATTTCCACATTGGCTGTCTACTGTCTGTCTCACCCACAGAAAAAAAAAATACCAGTACAAATCACAGAATTCAGGCTACTGTATGTGGTTTAATACATTGCAGAACTTATCAAGTGAGTCATTGTTTTCTTCTGTATCGATGCTTATCCGGATTCAGACCTTCCAGGCTGTCCAAGGCAGGAGGCTTTACAATAAAAATACTGCAGACTGGGACATGCTGACCACCGCTTGGCCACATAAGGCCTTATTGGACCTAAATGTTATTCCTTACAAGACCCAATGGTAGACTAGGGTATTTAAGTAGTGTGGAAAGATACATACATACATACATACATACATACATACATACATACATACATACATACATACATACATACATACATACATACATACATACATAAAGAGAGAGAAAAACCTGTGTCATTGGCAGCAAGGAATAAGGATATTAACATTTAAATTGCCATTTTAACCTGTGTGTGTCAACTTGTTTGTCTGAAAGAAAGCCAAACATGGAAGGATATGTAAACTTTTGATCAGGGCTATTTGATTGATTTCTGGTATCAGTATGATTTACAAAGGAGCAAAACAACAGTGTGATAATTAATGGTTTATATGATCACAATCCTTACATAACAGTCAGATGTTTTGCATGAATATTCATATTGTCAAAATCAATGCTGAAATTTCACCATTTCTGCCAGGGTATGCAAACTTATGAGCACAACCTTAGATGGGCTTTCCCTGGATAGAACAAACATTTTATTTTGTTTGTTTGTTTTAAATATGCGTTCTGCGATGTTTGGCAATATTTAGAACTATTTAGACCCAAAGGTTCTAAAGAATGTGAATTTAGGCGCCCTAAAGCTAAAACGGGTCCCTGCTCGGGACTTATTTCTGTGAAGTGTCTAGGTTCATATTTTCTCTCTTGTTGTCCTGTGTTTAGTGTGAGGTACAGATTTCCCCTGAAGTCCTTGCATGCTGCTTATTACCTAAAGTTTAAAGCCATAAATGGCATAGTAGGCCTTCTCAATAAGCACATTATATAGCCATTAATTATGTGTTTAAAGATCTATGTAGAAGCTTTTACGTAATACAAAAATGTAATGGGTGTAGAACACACCAGGCAAAACCCAATTGAAGTTGTTTGTGTGTGTGTGTGTGATGTGTTTTTAATGTTTAGAGATTCACAGTGGTCTTACAGCTAAATTTGTTTTATGTCTGTGTGTTAAGGTGATTGAAGCAGTTTTCACATTCCAGCCTGAAATGTGACTCAGGCCATGATATCAGGGTGGGGCTCCTTCCCTGGTCCAGCTTTAGCAATAACCCGCAGTAGGATGTATTTACAGGAGCCAGTAGGCCGAATCACTCCCTGTAAATTGCCTTTACCAGGGGCATATTGGTTGGCTAGCTCGTAGATGTTTTTTGTTTTACCTAGCCCTGGGGAGTCCAGCTAGGTACAGTTATGTCCGGTCAGTGCTTCCGCAGTCGTTTCGTTTCACAAAAACAGGAAGAAAGTCTAGGTTGAACCGTGTGAGCCCATCCAGCAGCCCGGTGTTCTCCCAACAACTGTTTCACTATACATGGAGTTACTTAACAAGTTGTTTCAAAGTTGTTAGGATTGGATGAAAATAATGGAGTTTCTGCACATCCTGCCAACTGTGTAGGCCTTTCGTCCATGAAAAACTTGAAGAGATCCCACAGAATATATACAATCTTTCTTCCTCCGTTTATATGGAAGGCATGTAATTCAAATATATTTGCCCATAAATGTAGCAAGTATGAGATCGTCATACCCCTTTTAAATAGTCACTTTTTTGTCTCAGACCCTGAAATCAAAACCCATAAAACAATTTTTTTACACCTTATGCCTTACAACATAAAAAGGCAAAATTTTGGAAATGTAAAACCAAAGAAAGGTCAAAAAGTGAACAGTCCCATGATTTAATACTTTGTAGAGCCACCTTTTGCTATGATTACACCCATCCGTCTGTTAGATATGTCTCTATTAGCTTTGCACACCTAGATTGGGGAATATTTGCCCATTCTTACCTGCAGAATTGAGTTCAGTCAACTTTCTTGGTGAGCAGTGATGAACAGATTTTTAATTTGATTTAGGTCAGGGCTCTAACTTGGCCACTTAAGAACATGCACTTTCAAATCCTGAACCACTTGCCCATCTTCAGCTGTCTAGCAGAGGCCCACAGCCTTTCCTCAAGAATTTAAGTGTACTTGGCAGCATCCATTTTCCCTCCAATCCTGACCAGTTCAGACCAAAGAGTTTAGTCTTTGCCTCATCTGACCATGAAACCTTTTGCCACATGGCTTTAGAATCATCCAAGTGTTGTTTCTACAAAGCACAAACATGACTCTGTGTGGCCCTTTTTGAGAAGAGGCTTCTTTCTTCCAAATCCCCGGGCAAACAGGTCAGCTTTGTGTAAAGTTGTGAGTTGGTTGTCACATGCACAGACCGACCAATCTCAGCCATAAGGACTTGTCAGTCCTTCAAAGTTGCCATTGGACTACTAGTAGCTTCCCTGGTCAATGTTCTCCAGGATTGGTCATCTAATTTAAAGGAACGGCCCGATCTAGGCAGTGTTTTGGTGGTGCCATACGCTTTCCACCTCCTAATAAGGCTCTGAACAGTACTCAGAAGGATAGTTAAAGCCTTTAAAATATTTTTGTATCCTTTTCCTAACTTGTGCCTTTCCACAACTTTGTTTCAGAGCCCTTTTGAATCACCTTTCCAACCATGGTGTATTCTTTCCATTGCCATGCACTACTAGTAACGGACTCATCAGGGAAGAGTTTTGTTATGAAGTAATCGAAAACACTACAGTTGATGTCAGGTGTGGGCAATAAGCATGATGTCTGATCTGGGAAGTGACTGGTTGTACCTGAGCAAGTTTTTAATGGTTACTTTAAGGGGCTGATCACTTATCTAAACAAAGTATTTTACTAACTACATTTTAATAATTGTTCAGAATTTTTGTAAATGTTATTCTTACATTGATGTTTAGGGTTATAATGTGTAAAAACATCAGGTAAAAATCAGATTTAATTTATTTTTAATTTACAGGGTGTAATGTGACAAAGGGTAAGAATACGGTGTACGTATCGATGTAGTAGACATATCCCTACCAAAAACCTTCACTGACAGGTGCGAATCACAGGTGCTTGAATGAATTTCACATCATAAAAACTTGGGGGGGGGGGGGAAATGTGAACGTGGAGAACTGAGTATTCAGCCAAGTGCAGTGAAGAAAAATCTAATTTAGTGAAGGCAGAACCTGCCATCAATTCCCCTTGCACACAAATTCCCAGTGCAGTAATGAGTTCCACACACAGTCGGATGACTTTTCCAACCACTGTGAATTTAACATTGAGAGGAGTACAAATGATTGAGTGTGCAACTGAGGTACACTGCTCTGTCTTTGGCTTTGGAGCAGGGATGAGAATGTCGGATGGGTCCGAGTCACACTTGAGACTTGCATCAGCAGTGTCTAGTTCAGTATCCACTGTGATAAGACCCTGTTTGATATAATGAGAAAGATCTGCAAGATCTTAACCACAACCCATTCGTAACAGTTCAGTTTGGATTTGTGTCGTATGAAGTGTTACAGAACCAGGGTTTGAATCCTGCTTCAGGAATAGTCCAGTGGTCCTACAGTGAGAGGTACAATCGGCAGGATAAAGGTAAAACTAAATTAAACAGTCAAAAAAAACAACAACATGTATGAAATGGTACACGATTTGAGATCTCTTTATATTGATGTCTCATTCATATGCAGCGTGACACCTCCTGTTTGTTAGCATGCACAAGCGGCTGTTTTACCATCGTGTGTGTTACCCTAAGAACAGTGTCCCAATGAACTGCAACGTTCTCCAGATTGAGCATTGGCGCACCGCTGAATATAGTTTGACTTGGGAGTGATTTCAGTTCTGTTGGAAGTGTGCTGGATGATTACATGTTGTATGGCTCGTGGCTGAGTGACAGCGTGGCTCTTAAAAGTTCTGCATAGATCCACTGGGTGCTAAAAGGTGCACTTAGAAGGCGGTGACAGGGCCTGAGCACACTAAGTGTTTATCAGGCCATGCCAGGACTAGCGGCTCTGAGAGACTGTCAGCACAGTGCATGTATAACTGTCACACCATCTATTTCACGACTAAGGTGGAGACAACCACTCTCTATAAACGTTTTCCCCAGGCTTGCTCGTGTAAAACGTAGAGCATATAAACACAGGTAATCTCTCAAACTCTTAACACAATCAGAGATGTGTATTGTTGTTTTCAAACACTTGAAAACTGAAATTCTAAATCTGTGTACAAATCCCAGTATGTTTGGAATGTTACTCGCAAAGTTTGACTGAGATCCAAGTGTGTCTATAGATGAAAATCAGGACCTGACTCTTGTGTTGCCTATTAAATAAAGACTGAGATGCTTCGGGTAGTGTTAATAAACCTAACGCAGCTGGCATTCTGGGAAGTAACCTGAATTTGGTTGCTGTGCTAGACCGGAAAAATGGTGCTGCTCAGATATTTGATTAAAAGGAAATTTTCAAATAATATATTAGTAAATTCTACCCACAAATTCCTTGGAGATAGCACGGAACTCTTTTATCTGTTACTGGTCCATTGACCAGGTTAACTGACACACAGGGTACCATTAACTTAATACCATCTCTGTCATCTTTTTACAGATTAACCTAAAACACATCTGATCTAAAACACTTCATCTGCATTTTCACTAACCTTTGTTCCCAGTGATAAATTAATCAAGTGTTCTCAATTATATAATTGAATTCAATGAGTACTCAGGCTTTTGTCTTGATCTGGGAGTGAGTTAGTCTGACTAGTGCTCTTCAGGTATCTGACTAACTCCCAGCATAAGCCTTCGTGTAGGTGCTGTATCTGGCAGCATAATTGGATTGACATTAGTAGGAGGATGGCAAATGTTGAATTTTCACAATAAATACTTTAGTTCCATAATCGTCAACCCACATTTTGGTTGAGTTCATTTCAGTGTTATACGCCATCTATCTAAAATAAAGTGTGTGCACTAGAAACCGCTCTGTTTGTTTGACGTTAGCTAGCCCAGACGCCAACCAGCACTGTCCAAACTCATTATTTTTGAATTAACTGTGAGCCTGGGATCAGCCTTGTTTCAGAGCTTTGTCTCTCAGGCTGTAGTAAAACATGGTTCAGATAGAAGTTAGTCATTAAATGGGATTTGACTTCCTGCTGATGCCAGTCTTTAATGGTAACAAGATAACTGACCGCCACACTGGCCCCATGTTGGCCAGTAACCACAGACATGGGACTGCTGAAGCTCTTTTTAATGAGTAGCACAGAGGTCCCTCAACACCTGTTGTGGTCACATAGACACACCATTAGACATGCTGAACCAGCTGGCTGATGCGGCAGAGGTCAGCGGACCACAGCCAGAGAAAACCATTGTGAATGCCTAGGGCACTGGGTCTGAAACCTGTCCAGATACCCATACAGATCCATCCACTCCAAGCCAAAATGATGTGGCACCGCAGGAGAGTTTAATAAATTAATGTTGAGCTCCCTCACTTCAATAAGTTCCATTCCAACCCCGCACAAAGACATACCATGACAATGTTGTGATATGAGACGTATTGCATAATATTGTTGGGAATGTTGGCTCAGACAGCGGTCTCTTTCTCCAAGCGCTAATAACAACCACATTAGATGCTGTCTGACTGTTGTGAAAAAGGTGGTTGCGTTTGAAGCGTCTAAACAATGTTACTCATTGTCTGTGGTTCAAAAACCTGAGGGACAGTGGCACACCTATGGGGTTTAAGGTCACTCAATTATCTCCCGTCTTATCACCTCAGTGAGGTGGATGGACGTTGTTCTGGCCTTGAGCAAGGCTATTAGCCATCCCTGCATTTGTAAGTCACTTTGAAGAAGAGCATCTGCTGACTAAAATAGAAATGTAAACCTCCTCTTCATGTGAGCAAGATGAGTATTTCAACAGCCTTAATTCTCACACTGTGAAACTATCCACCAGGCCAATATTTCAACGTTCTGTTGCAATGGAAAGGATTTGTTTCAGTTGCTCTCAGAATATGCGAATCCCTCAATTCCATAGTTCTGGAACTAATCTGTTGACTTACTTTCCAGTGGTTAAGCTCTAAGGGTTACGGTGCGTGTGTAGGTGTCAGAGGCTGTTAGTCACATGGTATATTGGGAGTATCACCTTGTTCTATCCAGTCATGCTTATTCTGTACTCCTTGGATTAAATCTGACAGACCAGCCTGTAAGGAAACAATATGGAATAGTATTACCGTACTTCCAAACTTCAAAAAGAAACACTAGGGTGGTTTGAATTAGCAATGTGTCTTACTTGAACTGGGCCACGATGGCCTAACACACACCCTTTAAAGAATTAGGCTTATCAGCCAAGTCAGAGCTAGAAGCTGGAACCTCATGCAATGTGTCAAATGTTGCCTCCGTAGGCATTCCTCACTCCTGCTCTGACATGTCTTGTGCCTCTGACATTAGATTCCACAAAGTAACAGGATTAAAAGTATATCTCATCATCTGACTTGATCTTCCAGTTTGCCCTGGGAGGATCTGACATTTTCTCCCTGTTTGCCAGGTGAAGATCTGTCCCGCTGTCCTTGTTTGCCAGGAGAATATCTGTTCAGATCGGTCTGTTTGTCAGAGGAAGCAAACAGACAGACTGATAAGACGCAGGCCTAAAGAGCAGCTCATCAAAATGCTGGCTAACGTAACAAGATGCTCCACGGTCTGTACTTCATTCTGAACGCTGCTTTGGCTATGGATCGTTTTATGGAATATTGTTTCATCGCTTCGTTGTCTGGCTGCATAGCTTGAGATCTGGGTCTGAATTGAGATGCAGTTGCAATATTCCCACGGCTGGTCTCATCCTCTACTGCCTTTAATGTCATTGAGAGAGGAGGTGATGAGTGAAAAGCTATGTTATCTGCTCAGGCCACATGACACAAGTCTTAGCTTCCTGTGTCTGACCGTTGGTGAATTCTCCCACAGATGGGTAGAAAGTGGAGGGGGTGGTTTTTATACTTTAGAACATGGAGATAAATAGGTTATTGTGTATGCAGAAACTGTAATACCACACTACCACAGCATAGCTAATCAAATAGGCCTACAAAGGGCTGACCAGGCTGTTTGTGACAAGATACAGCATTCATACTGGTATTAATATAGGAAACTCACCGGCCATTTCATCAGGTACACCTGTTCATCTGCTCAAAACATAAAATTTAATGAATTCAGGCATGTATACCTGTTCAAGACGGACTTCTGAAGTTAAAAACAAGCATCAGAATGGGGTAGAAAGGTGATCAAGGTGACTTTGAAGCAGAGTTTGCTTTAACGCGTGATTCTGCATTTCTTACGCAGAAAAATAAATTAAAACGCCGACGAAATACTGTAATTTGTTCTGAAAATGTAGGTGTATTGGCCAGGAGATTTAAATTGGCAATTTAAAGTTCCAACTTTTTATTGTTAAGAAATGTCTCCTACAAATCAAACATATATTCTCAATTGTATTTGTGCATGTGTTTTTGGTTACTACAAGTTAAAAAAGTAAGTTGTGAATCTGTCTTTTGAACAGTCAGGATCGTTTTAAACTAAAAAACAATATGCAAGTGAGTAATGGAACGTCATAAATTCACTGAAGCACTCAAATGGTTCAATAATGCACAGAATACGTAAAGAGGCTTTAGAGTACACCCACGTTCATTTATTAAATTAAAACGCAGGTGTGAAATCTTTAAAATGCAAATTTTCTGAGAGTGTGTGTTTTGAGAACAGAGAATTCTGAAAGCTAACGCAACCTCTGTTTTGGACGTGGCATGTTTGTTGGTGCCAGACGTTTAAGTATTTCAGGAAGTCCTGATCTACTGGGATTTTTGTGCACAACCATTTCTAGGGTTTACAGAGAATGGTCCAAAACAGAAAATTACTGTTAGCTGAAAATGCCTTGTTGATTGCAGAAGTCAGAGGAAAATGGCCAAACTGGTTCAAGCTGATAGAAAGGCAACATTAACTCAAATAACCACTGGTTAAAACGGGTAGAAAAGCATCTCTGAACGCACAACATGCTAAATCTTCAAGCAGATGCGATACAGTGGCAGAATACTACACCAGGTGCAACTCCTGTCAGCTAAGAGCAGGAAACTGAGGCTACAATTTGCACAGGCCCACCAAAATTGCACAATAGAAGATTGGAAAAACATTGCCTGTTGGGGGTGAGTCTCGATTTGTGCTGCAATATTCATATGGTAGGGTCAGAATTTAGCGTAAACAACTAGAAAGCATGGATCCATTCTGTTTTGTATCATGGATCCTATCAATGTTGCAGGCTGGTGGAGGTGGTGTAATGGTGTGGGGGATATTTTCTTGGCACACATTGGGCCTCTTAGTAACAATTGAGCATTGTTTGAATGTCACAGCCTACCTGAGTATTGTTGCTGACCATGTTCATCCCTTTATTACCACAGTGTACTCTTCTTCTAATGACTACTTCTCGAAGAATAACGTGCCGAGCCACAAAACTCTCATAATCGTAAACATTGTTTTTTGAACATGACAATGAGTTAATCACACGACCCCCACAGTCACCAGATCTCAATCCAATCAAGCACATTTGGGATGTGGTGTAATGGGAGATTTTCATCATGGATGTGCAGCCAACAAATCTGCAGCAACTGCATGTTGCAATAATGTCAATATGGACCAAAGTCTCAGAGGAATGTTTCCAGCCCCTTGTTGAATCTATGCCACATAGAATTAAGGCAGTTCTGAAGGCAAAAGGGGGTCCAACCCATTACTAGTGGCTGGGGAGTGAATATATTGTTTGAATTGTGTGGTGTATTAAATGCCTATTTTCTATTTTAAGAGGAACATTGGCTATATGATAGCTGTTCAGTCTCCCCCTCTGGCACAGAATGTGAACTTTTCCACCCATCTTGGAGGAAAGGAAAACCAAAGGGAAAGTTATTGTTTGGCACTTTAAATAAAGACCATTGCTTTACACAACAGTAATATGCACAAATAGAGTGATGTCTTTCCCCACCATCTCATTTATCAGAACTGAGTAATACTTGATGAGAAATGTTCTTGGGTTTCAGAAGGTCTAATAAGTGAACACTCTGTGCATATTTTATCTAGATAAGCTCTACAGCTCTCTCAAACACACACACACACACACACACACACACACACACACACACACACACACACACACACACACACACATACTCAAAGGGCCTTGAGGTCCTCATTCCTGCGGCAAGGTGTCTTTCAGAGAAGGATTTTGTTGTGCAATCCTCCTGGCTTTTGTTCTGATTGGCTTGCCTTTGTCTAGGTGTTTCTCTTCAGCCCTGCTTTTGTACTGTGGATATCACATGAATGACATGGATCTACTTTCAAGGACTTGTTATGATGACTGCCTATCTCCCTGTTCCTCACTTTTAGAATTGTTAACAGTAACAGGCAAAATGGTAGTGTTTGACAGAATTAACTATTTCCGCAACAGAACGTTTCTTTTTAGGACCAATGAATTGAGATGGTATGCGCGTCAGAGTAGCCGCTAGTCACCAGACACTGAAAAGAGCGCTTTGGTTGCTTCCATGTTATTGGTTCTCCACACTTTTTATTTCCCAATTCCTTTCTGACACAGGATTATTTGTTTAATGTATTTAACAACTGGTGCAGGCTCCGTGTTTGAGAGTTTCTCACTGTAGAGCTCATGCAGGGCCTGCTAGAAGGACTAGCAGCTGGCACGATATTGACCATCTTGGAAGCACATCACACGCCTGAAACACAGTGTGTCTGACTAGAGATCTGTCTTGGCTGGCTCCCCAATCCTCCCCTCTCCATCAGAACAGTGGTACAGTCCAGGAACCTGGTAGATATGAATGGACAGTATTGGCCCCTCATCACATATCTGGACATTGAAGCCAGTTCCATATTTTCTTTTCAACCGTTTAATCTGTAAATGATTTGAACTTGGAACACCAGGTGGGTGCAATTAATGATAAGGTAGAATGGAAAACCTGCAGGCTCCGGACCTCGTAGGGTACGATTTGAATACCCCTGGTGTAGGCTATTCCGGAATTTTGCCGGAGCTGGAGATTCCCCCTCCCCGCACACTTTATTGTGGAGGATGTGCAACTGTCATGTCACATAAAAACTGACCAGTTATTTTAATTAAAACATAAAGCTGTCCATATTAGCCAGTTGCCCTTACATATGACGTTGGGGTTCTATTTGAAAATGCAGTTAATCACATAATGATTTCCATGAGGCCTTATTTCTTTTCCTAAGCTCAGGTGACATCATGGAACATGGGGAACATTGGGACATCTATGGAAAACAGCTCCCTACATTTCCTGTTGAACCTCTCTATACCACCATGCAAACTCCGTAATAATAGGATGAGTATGACTGTACTGATGACAACAGACTATTAAGCCATGGTAGGTTACTTAATGGTGGGTTATCTGTTAGGGTTCCCCCCTCTCAGGTTGAGTTGAATGAAAGGATTCAGCTGTGCTGTTGCCCTTGTAGATTTGGTTGCTGATGAAGAATGTGGTGTATCTGGGCCATCCAGATGTAAAGCAGTGACAAGAAGCCATGTGTAAGACTGCAGGTCTGGGAGCCCACTGATGGATTAGCTGTACGTGACTCATTCCAGCCAGAGCACAAGAGTCACAGGGGATCTGTGGAGACTCAGTAAACCCACACTGGGATCAGTAAACAATCCACTCAGATCCACTCTGACCCCACTTCAATTAGGGATCTACACGTCTGATTTCGAGCTGCTCATGATATTGAGACAACATAGTTTGCCTTGTGTAGCTCCACATTTGAAATGACTGTAATAAGGCCAAGTTCGTACCAGCTCGACATGTTGATTTTAAAACGAAAAATTAGATTTTATTCCAGAACATTCTGCATAATAAACATTGACATGTAGATCGAGTGTGGTCTTATTTCAACTTCTTAGTTGGTCCAGGCCTACAGGGCTGCAGCACTCACGCCCTCTGAGATTTTTTGACAAGGACGATTCCACAGCAGTGTGAAGCTTTCCAAATGCTTTTGTTTGACAGCAATACCCTTCTGTTTATTTTAAAGATGGAAAATGTTCCGCCAAACACCCTGTACCCACTTGGCTCATCCAAGAAGCTTACTCACCCTCTAATTTCACATATCCTCCCCCTCCCCCTGGCTTCTCTCTGTGTTTATGTTTATTTCCTTTACACTCCATGTTTCTTTTTCTTTTATTTCCAATGCTCTCATGTCTTCCTGTAGCTGTGACCTGGGATGGACTGGGCTATGTTCAAAGTCACATAGCTGCACGGTGAGGTCACTGTAAGGGCCGGCTGTGGGCCTCTGGAGTCCCGTAGAGAACGGCTTCACTGGTCTAGGGAGGCAGGCGCACATGTTAACCTACTCACCGACCAAACCCAGTGTTTAACCATTGGCCTCACCTTCTTTATTTTTACTCTAACCCTACTCACAGTTTTTTGCTGCTGAAAGTTTTTTGTCAATTCAAATGACCTCTTTTGTGATTACAATGTATTTTGTGTAAAGGGTTGCAGCTCCGAGTTCGCTTCGCGTTGACGTGGGAATTGAACATGCTGCTTCTGTCACATGGAGCTTTCTTTTGAAGGCGGCTCACAATGCCTCGCGGTGTGGCCGACATTGTGGTAGTACATGCCTTTGGTCTTCCATTTCCCCGCTCTCAAATTACATTGGTGGAACCATGACGTTGCCTCAGATATGACTCAGTAGGCTCCACAGTGGGAAAGCTAAGATGACTACATGTAGCAGCAGTCTAACATCGTGAGCTTTGTGATAAGCAGGCATTTTAGCCACACCTCCAGAGACTGTAGGCTGCTGGCTGCAACGGAGTGTGGAGATGGTATCAGTTCCACCGCCTGCCATTAAAACTATTAAAGAGCTGCTGTCTGAAAGAACAGAGCCTTTAGTTGACTGGGCCTTTGTTTGTTTGTGTTCTCAGACTCATCACTATACAACACTCTGAACACTGATATGGTTTGTACTATAGTCTTCATGGCTGATAATGGACTGATCGGCTTTTATACATAGTCTGTGGCGACATCCAACATTGGAAACAGAAGTTACATTTGAAAGGACAAGTAGGTGGTTTCAACCAGACGATGTAGAGTCAGACAAGGGATCTCCAAAGGAAGATTGTTTATTCACAAAAACAATATTTGATTACATCAAACAGTATTGCTGGAATTATAAGCTGTGCTCTCTGAAGCTTTGCCATGTCTGGCTTTAGGAGGTATCGTGCCTCCACATCATCTAGACTGAAAGACCTTGTTAGGTGACCTTTCCCAACCCCATCAATGATAGTTTCGGCAGCAGAACCTCGAGTCTGTGATTTGAAATGAAGATTCCCAGCTGATCTAGGGATTGTCTGGTTATTCAAATAACTGCATAACGGGTAAGAAATGTGAGTGTGGATCACCGTTCAAACATGTTATTAATGGAATATTTTCTTTAAGTGCAGTTGAGTTCTTGCATGCAGTCTTAAGTTAACTGAACAGTAATTTAAGCATCTCCCAATAAGCTTTTACTAATAGGGATGATGAAATGCATGTGTCCAGCTGAAAATGAAAACCAGTTGTCTGTAAAAGCGAAAGTTCCATTACAGATTTCCGATCATCCTATCTGGATTTTCCTCTGTAGGAAAAACTTCCAAAGCTGTACACAGATTGTACTGAATATTTCCATACAGGAGTGGAGATCTCTGGCTGTAACTCCTCCCATAGGTAACACACGGGACACGATCCATTCTAAACCTTTAGAAGTCTTTTGTTCAATACGTTACATTTTTACTAGAATCATTAAATGGTGTGTAATGGTTGTAAAAAAGGAAAAAGTGCAAAATTGAAGATTTGCGACAGGGGGCTATCACCCAACAGCAATGTAGATTTCGCTCCCTCGTAGTGTTAAAAGGCACTTGAGTTGTGTGTTCTGTGTAAGTTCTGAGTCATTGTCTGGTGTTCATTGAGCTGGTATGAATGGAACCAGACCAGCCTGGCTTCTTTCCATTTAAGATTAGGCCACTGTTTCATCTACAACAAAGGTATACTAAGATATTGATCAGATTTAAAGTAACAATAGTTTACCTTTATTTTACCAGGCAAGTTGAATGAGAACAACAATGGCTTGGGGAGCTGTGGGGGGAGGGATGTAAATGAAAGAGCCAATTGAAAGTAGTGGATGATTAGGTTGCAATGATGTTATGTCCAGGACACCAGGCTTAACACCTACTCTTAGTAATAGTGCCATGGGATCTTTAATTACCACAGAGTCAGGGCACCTGCTTAACTTCCCATATGTCCCATCTGAAAGATGGTACCCTACACAGGGTAGTTGACTCCTTCACTGCCCTGGGGCTTTGGGAAGGATATTTAGACCAGAGGGAAGAGTGCCCCCTACTGGCCCTCCAACACCACTTCAGCAGCATTGGTCTCCCATCCAGGGACTAACCAGGCCCGAAGAAGCAAACCAGCAGTGGAATACAGTGGGCTATGCTGCTGGCATGTTTCAGTCTTTGACATTTCCAATGATCAATGGAAGTTGTTACTTCCAATTAATTTGTATTTCAGAATATGGAATGGCTTTTTGTGGTGAGGCATGCTCCAGGTAATCATTTGGAAAACAACTCTCAGAAACAGCCTTAGGACTGTGAGGGGAAAACATTGGCAAATTTATGAAGGATAAATTAGAGGTTGAGACCTAATTCAGTCAGATGTCTGCTGAATATAAATGGCACCTCTAAATAAGCCAGCCACATAGAGGCTAAACTGAATCCAAAGGTGTGTTCCCATACAGCATACAGTAGAAGGCCCGGGCATAAGAGAGCAGCTTTTCATCGTGTCTGACACACCACGTTTGGACACACACCCCGAGTGTGTTCATCAGAGGTGCGTAGCAACTGCGGTGAGCTGTTGGTCTTTCCAATTCCCAATTACCATAATTTGCTGAATCTATCTGATGAGACTGGGCTTTGCTATTTGGACACGTTGGTGAAAGTCCAGCAGAAACTTGTGACTGTAGAATGAGTGACTAGAACAGAAGTGAGGAGGGTTCTAGGGTCAGTTTTTTACAATGAGTCAAGTCCACCTGCTCTCTGGGAACTGTTTGTGTTTTTAATGATTCCATGTCTGATTCTCAGGTGTTCGGGTAATGTGTCTCTGCCAGTGTATGGGTGCGTTATTTTGAGTCTAGGTTATGACATTTTGTTTACTAACCACCGGTCTCTTCTTTGTAACTAAGATTGCTTTCAGCAATGGTTTGAGAAGTTAAGAAGACAACTTTTTTACGTGCAAAGCAATAATTCAATACAAATCAGATTATGACAGTGTCGACCATGGCGGTATCTCCTTAGTCAGCATATTTTAAAAATTATAATGATAATCATTCTTTACTCAGTTGATCTGCTCAAGTGCTAAAACCAGCAGAGCGAGTTTCCCTGATTTAGCGTACAAGAAAATACGCTATACGGCTGAAGGAATTTGTGTTCATTCAGCCAAAAGAGCATTTGGTGAGGTCAGACAATTTTGGACGAGAAGGCCTGGCTCGCATTAGCTATTCCAATTCATCCCAAAGGTGTTCGATGGGGTGGAGTTCAGGGCTCTGTGCCCCAGACCATTATTCCACCATAAGTAGGGGTGTGTACATACTTTTGGCCATTTTAATGTAGTTCAGAACTAAGACATCTTAGACGTCATTATTGTCGAAGTTGACCATCAAAAAGATCCTGCAAGAGCTGCATGGTCTCATTTGTAAAAACTAAAATAAATTTCATATTTCTTTACATTTATTGAAGACCACCAGTGATTTCAGGTGTCTGTGTGCACAGGATTATCAAGGAAGCAGTTCTTCTAACAAAGAATGTCAATGTTTAAATGGAACAGTTATGTGAGCGTGGAACCTTGTGTAACCTTGTCTACCAGGAGGTTGTAAAGTCTTGCAGCACCTCTGGTTTTTCTGGTAATTCCTCAGCTAGCTGCAGTGGGTCACATAAAGAAGCTGTTCAGGCAGGCAGGACCGTGGAAACACTGCCAGAGGATGGTCAAGAGACAGATTAGTGCAGAAGGAAGGAAAGAGATAACGACTCTTTACTCTCAGTTAAACATCTTGCTTCGGTTAAGTTGCGATCCATGATTCTACTTTTTGTGTGTAAATTATTGAGATTCTGTGATGGGAGGAGGGATTTATCGAAAGGGAAAATATTTATTTATTTTTAGCAGCACATATCTATCAAGAGCAGACATTGGACATTTTCTTTTTGCATTGAAGCCTGTTGATCACATCAACAATACAGATTGTATAAAGATGAAAATCTAAAGACCTCATCCTCTGATCTGTTAAGGGGAGGGACTTCACTCAAATCACAGAGGTGCACAGATGCTAGCCAGTGATGTTGAGAGCTGTTGAGCCTGACTTCATCTGCTACATGGATCTACCAGTCAACCAGAGCCACCTGTTATTTCTTAAATACAAACTGTCATCTCCTATTACCCTAATAGATTATGTTAAACTAGAAACCACAGTTGCAACTTTTATAGTTTTAGTTGTTATTTCACTTGTCACCTCAAGGCAAATCGCACAGGGACAGAGCAGTCGGCACCAATTTAATAGCACTTTAGTTGTTCGAACAATCACTACTTACTAGTAAGACTTTTTCTTGTTAATGAACTCATTACTTAGTGAAAAACATGCCATCAACTTTAAACTGAAACCTGGCTGACTACAAACTGTTCTACTTCCCCTCCCGACTACAGTGTTTCTATTCAAATGAGTCTAAAGGTAAAGGAACAGTCTGTATTTTGAGTATTGTTCTGAATCCTGAGCACATTTCATTTGGTCACTTTGGGTCATTTCAGTATCACAATGCTGTATACAGTTTAAATGTCACCCACCTTTAATGACTTACCTTGTACCTCCCACTAAAGCTCTGTTCCTTTTTCTTTTCCTATAGTCTATTCTTGTTAGTTGTCTCTGCACCCAAATGTTCGAGACCAGTTCAGGGCATATTTTATATGAAACGCGCCTCGTCATTCAAAACAACTGTAGTTCTCTTCTGAAAAACTCTGTATCACTCAAGAAGATTTAAATGTGTTTCCCATGAACAGCAAACATGGTGGACAAAATGTTTACGGATGTCTTGTTTTAATATTCATGTTGATGTAGAGCCTGACTCCAAGGCCATTGAGCCCAGTAAAATTCCTTTAAACATGTTACTGTACTCACCCATGTTCAAGGTCATACTCTGGACCTGGTGATCCCAGAGAGTCTTTCTATTGTTGTCTCCTCTTTGCTAATGTTGCCTCATCTGACCACCATGTTTTTTTTACTGCCGGGTGCCGGCCATGTTCTAAACCTAACTAGGTCATCTAGTAGATCACTGACATGTTCTAAACCTAACTAGGTCATCTAGTAGATCACTAACATGTTCCAAACCTAACTATGTCATCTAGTAGATCACTGACATGTTCTAAACCTAACTAGGTCATCTAGTAGATCACTGACATGTTCTAAACCTAACTAGGTCATCTAGTAGATCACTGACATGTTCTAAACCTAACTAGGTCATCTAGTAGGTCACTGACATGATGGCAATGCAGATGTCATTTTGCACATAGCTGGTGAATGTTCCTATAGAATCCATATTAGAAGGAGAGGGACATAAGTGTTTAGTTGTACCAGTTAGGGTCACCCATTTCGCTGACAATTAATCCTGAATTAATGGACAGGCTCCATAGTTGGCTCGTGGAACTTTTAGTGAAAACAGCTCTGTATGCCATACGCACACTGACTCACTATTAGGACAAAACCTCTTTGTTCTCCCATTCTGGTTATGTTAATTATAGATCTATGGCAGATTGTAGGCCGGGCCAAGTGCCTGAGGAACTGGGATACAATCCTGGGCCTAGGGCCAGTCCTGATTGTTGTAACTCTGCTGGCCGCTGTGGTGGTTATCTTGGACGGTTGTTCCAATGTGTGGGGCAGGCTCTTTGCAGGCTGCTGTGGACGTAGTGCAGTGTTTGCCTGCTGGATATCAATGGGATCTGCTTTGAGGGTCATGTAGGTGGTGAAGAGAACACGCTGGGATATGATTGTGAAAGGAATGTAACATGCATGTTTAAGATCCAGCCCCCCAGGGGTAGATCACAGCAGTGTGGATCAGAACAGCATCGCAGATCCAAACCTCAAAGCAAGAGCGAATAGAGAAGGGATATGGTCTCCGTAGCAGCCCTTCCCATGTCCTCAAATTAGGTCTAGCAGGCAGTTTTGTCCTCTGGCAGCCGCTCAAAGGACCAGTAGCTAGGCTAACTCCCCATGCTCTGTGTACAGTATTACAGCCTCTGGTGTATAATCATCATCTTCACAATAATCATCAAAGGAATGTTTAGTTCAGAGCAGGACACTGTTGGAGTCTCATCAGCCCGGCTGCTTTCACCAAGACATGAGAGCTCTGTCTGTATGTACACGCTTTAGGTTTTCCACTGTTTTCCAGTGGATGGGAGTGCGTGTGGATGTGCATGTTGATGGTACAAAGCAATACAAGTTGTTGGGTTGGGGAGGCATAGTGAATAAAGGCACAGGCTGTAATTCGTGGTTATTTCAGCTCTTTCGGCCTGTCTCTCCGTAGATAAATGTTCAGTAATCTAGTCGGCATACCATTTATAACACGAAAATATTCCTCTCAAAATATATACTAAATACCGGGGAAAAACTCCCTCTCAAATATAGAATATTTTCTTTCCATAACGAAGCTACCAATTCTAATGAGTAAAACCAGCAGTCAATATAAATTAATTGAACATTCAAATTTGGCTTGTTTCTATCCCATACACAAAAATCTGCTGTTCTGTGGTGGTTGACATAGTTACGTTTATGATACCGCACAGCCAATGAACACACAACACACATTTAAAAAATGCGTGTCACACAATAGTATCACATGTCACTTGTTTTTCTATTACAGTTTTTTCCGATTGCTAAAACACAAAAAGTGAATGCTCAGACCAAAGCGTCGAAACTGTAACGTTTGCATGCATTTGGTACACTCAGGCACCAAATGAATAAACACAATGTCGGCATGGCACTGTAAACAATTCTGTAACACACGGTGCAAAACACTACACACATCGTGCATGTGTTACACACTTTGGCCAATGATGAAA
>JACXGM010000163.1:0-90359 GCA_016801145.1 Umbra pygmaea
TGACATCATCTGACGTGACACATTTTGCGGGAGCTGGGGGGAGTTGAGAGACAAAAATGACAGGAGGGGGAATGAGTGAAAAGGGGGGAAACAGGCGAGACCAGGCCTTAAACAGTAGTCACTGATTGGATCCTTTTCCAGTCATGGAGTGCATAATGTAAATGACACGCATGCGAGGCAAGACAAAACGCTAATGACTACTGCTCTGACGGTGGAACAATGAGGGCCTCGAAAAGCATCTGCATGCTCAGCCTAGTGCTTCCTTGTCACCCGAGATGTTGCCTAATCTATACAGGGCTTCAAGAAAATGCTGGACAAGTTATAGCAAGGCCTACCGCATGTTAGTGACTTTAGACTACATACCATTAAACACCTTCCTTTAGCATTTTTTCTAAAATGTAAAACTGACAAATTAGGCCTATTGATGTGCTATTCAAACAGCCCTGTGAATTTGAATTTTACTGAGGAAAAATAAAGAACACTTCTGAATATTTTGGAAGCGCAAATAGTCTGTGTCGTTTTGTGACTGGGGCCTGATTAGAAATGTCTAAACCAATATTTTTTCTTTGACAAATGAAAATAGTGGCACTCACGACGAAACGTGAGGAAAAATACTACAGCTGGAAATTAGACAAAAAAACACCTATTTACTTTGTGTGGACTTGTCTTCACACTTTCCTTTGCTAAGATAATATTTCCCAGCTCCAACTAAGTGTTAATGTAGGTGATAAAAATGCAGGAAAACACAATTTGCATAGAGCTTTAACTTGCAACTTCAATTATCCACACAAAGCAAAAGGTGTTAACGCATTTCGACCACAAGACATATTCTGACTCGGGCAGAAATATATGCAGCTTTTAGAAAGCCTCTGTGCCATGTTCTGAGGGAGGATGGTTTATTTGTATGTAAACAGGATGCAATCACCTTCCAGTAGTCAAAAGACAGAGCTTCAAATTAAACATGAGACCAGGTTGCCGGTGCAAAGGTTATCCTTTCTGCACCGCTGAATAATATCCACCAGACCCCAAGTCATGTCTTACTCATTCGCTAATTCTAATGTAATAGACAATAAACATGGTGGTTGGAAATTGCTCACTACAGGAAGTTATCTAAAGCGAATGTCGCTGTTGTTAATTATACATTGTTTTCAATGAAGAAATAGGCCTACCTCATACTCTATGAAACATTCAGACTGGCTTAGTTCTACTGGAAAACTAAGCTGTCTAACTTCAGGATATCAGCACTAGTAGTTAATGGTGCCTAGACAGTCCAGAGGCTGATTTAACTTGTATACAATATCCTACCAGTGCCAGAGACAACATGAGATAAAGTCCAATGGTCCCACCAGCCTTAAGGGCAAGACGCTGAACGTTCCAGCACCCAAACAACAAGACTGCTTCTGTGCAGGATTAGAGAGATAAACACTGTTTATTCTGTTTCCCAGGACGCTGTCAGGCACAGAGCCTGAGGTAAAAATAGACAGGTAGGGATCAAGGTAACCATCACTACGATGGCTTCATCATTCCTACAAAGGAAGCCTGCAGCATATATCAGCAGCCCTGGGCCTGCATCCCAAATGTCAGCCTATACTGTTTACAATGCACTACTTTTGCCCAGAGTTCTTAGATCTTTCCAATGGGTCCTTGTCCAAAGGTAGGGCTAGAGTGCACTGAATGTGAAGCTACAAACAGATAGCCAGTGTACAGTGACCCTGACAGTGCATCCGTCACGCACACGCACACATCCACTGTTAAAGTCAGCAGGAGGAGAACGGACACCAGAAACACTGCCAGGAAATATTACGCCCTGGACCACTGAAGTGCTACATTGAATTCACCTCGACACTAAAGTGTATAAATCAGACTGATCTCTCAAGACCCTCACACGGCATACAGACTAATGAAAAACCACATTGAAGTGTAGCGTTGTGCCAATCTGCGAGGAAAATCCCAACTCAGACAGAGGTCCAGATCAGCTGATGTCATGGATGTGGTTTGCACACCCGTTCCTCGGTTTGATCTCGGAACCAATCTCAAAATATTATATATTCTGGAAGGTGTGGGAAAACAGGATTAGAGTGTCAAATCCTTCCAACCATACTGTGGTGTCCTAGAGAGGCTCGGGAGGCCCTGGACATTCCAGTCAGGACGGAGCGTGGGCAGGAGAACAGACACCAACCTCGGAGCAGCCGGGCCACATTCTTCATCCTCAAAGAGGAGCGCTCTTAGTGACACCCGATCAGGAAGACACTGTCTCACCCGTGGCTGCCTTTAAACACGCCAACCTGCTACACAGCGGCAGTTAACCGCAAAAAAACAGAGGTTTGGATTTTGTTCCACTTTCTGAACCACAACGCTTGAAAACTTAAGCTACAGGATGAATCCTGGCAAAGGGTTTGGCAGGAGACAGAGAGGGCTAGAGGACATGAGGGCTGGTGGTGTAGAGCTGCGGGGAGGCTGACTCAATGGTAGCCGGGATGTGGAGCCACTCAAGGAGTCTGTAGCGTAGTAGAGCCTTGGTCTGTGTCTTCAGCACAAAGGGAATAAAGGAACCCTGGCTGGTCACAGCACACGACCACAACCCCCCACTCATCTGCAGAGCACCAGCCATTCACCTTCATCTGTCAATCAAACTCTGTCTGTCTGGGCTTCGTAGCCATGCCACAGAATGAGGAAGGACGTCCCTATTCATTCACACTATACACAAAGCAAATAGAGACTTTAAAGAAGCGAACCATGCCAAAAATACAGGATAGGCCCATAAACCTTACTGATTCCTAAGGGAGAAATAAACAGTTTACGAATGACAGGACAATATGGTATCGAACATTGTCTGAGAGGGAAAAAAAAGATTGCGTAGCGCTATCGAGATTGCGAAGGCACACGCTGCAAACTGCTCTTTTGTGTTGTTTGGGAGCTAACAGCCATCTTTAAGTCAGTCATCTGGGAAACAAGGAGCTCAGTGGAGAAAATTGTCCCAGAAGGAGGCTGCATTGTCATTTTTGCTCTTCGTTTTCAGAGATATTATCGCTTCTGATTAGCATAATCTAATCAATTTTTTGAATTGACTTCTAATTAGGTTACCAGGAGCAAATCTTTCAGAAATTAACCCTCACAAACCATGCAACCTGTCATTTGTTTTCACTAAACGCAAAAGGCAACCATTTTAACCAATAAAAGCAGGTGATTAAGGTGCATAAGAGAACATGTTTCCAGTGAAATAGTAGCTAAGCTTTCTTCAAGTTTATTCTTATTAAAAATCTAGCCTACTACGGAGTCAAATAAAATCACTTAGACGATCACTATTTGAAATTCAAAGACTGCATTTTTCTCATTAAAATAACCTCTTTCAGTCTGCAAATGGGTCCAGCCGTCATCTTCACGTCGCCTAGTTCTAAATCATAAAGACAATATTGATACCGAGACAAGACAATGTACTTATCATTAGGCTAGCTTGCATGTATCATTTAAGATACTTCTATTACTAATTTCTACAAGACACACATGCATGCACATGGACACACACACACACACACACACAAATTACAATACAAATGTAATTTCAACCGATACGCTGAACAAATGCCTCTGGTCTTAGGGTTGAAAAAAAATGTTTTGTATCATTTCTGTTATAGAGTGCTGCAGAAATATTGAGTAATTATCTTAAAGCATAAAACCCTTTGTAACCTTAAACTGAACACATTTTCTTGATGTGAGAAATTTCCATTTCTAATCAACATGATAAGACTCCAGAGAGATGCATCAACAGAAACGGGCCAGAAAAACACATAGCACAGGAATATTGAATCCCTGCATGAATAAATCTGCCTTAAAGAACACAGGTCTGATGTGATGAAGCTTGATTAGAATAAAATGCAATCGCATGCAAAATGACTCTGAAGGTCATAGTGCCTACTGTAGGCACTCCTTTCAAACCCTTGAATAAAAAGCATGTGGGTCTGTGAAAAAGCAGTCACTCCAAACCTTCTAGAAAGTCCTATTCCTCTGTTTGTTTTTTCCTTTTTCAAATTTATTTACAGTGGTGTATAAAATTCAAACTAAATCACACAGCTAATAACGACACAGAAACTGAAGTGAAAAGTGTCTAAGAAGGCATAAACAATTCTTGCCAAATGTCTGAATGCTGTTGTCAAAAAGATCATTCTGATTGGTCACGCTTCAACGTTCATCGAACACTGGGTGAACAAAATCAAAGGCAAACGACTGCTTCACACTTTGATATCACCAAGACAACATGGAGGCTCAATAAAATGTGTTAGTGGGACTCGCCAAAAAAAAGGCTGTAGCGTTTATTTTTATTTCAGGAATTCAATTAAAAAAGAAAGTGGCATGTGTCCTTATTATGTTTGTGGGGAAAAGTCACAGAATGAAGCAATTTGAATTCAGCTGTGATGAATATGAGTGTTTCACATTTGGCCTAATTTCTACTTTGTATGAGTGCCACTTAAATCCTGATCCAAGGTTGGACAGGGGCTTTCCCAGGGCTAAGTGTAAATGACAATTTAGAAACCACGAATATTGCAAAACCTTCTGAGAGCATGCTGTTAAAGAAAAGAAAATCATAAAAGTAGCTTAAGTAAGCAAACCCTTTGCACTTTTGCAATGCGCAATTAATTGAAAAAAAACAGAAACGTTCAATTGTGTTCTTGTTGTGATTTTTTTAAATAACTGGACGAATGGAGAGGTCTTTCTATTCAAGAAAGAACCACCCCGTTAATAAAACTAATTTCAGAATGAAAAGCCTTATCAAGGATCGTCACAGGAAATATACTCTAATTCTGTCTGACAATTTGTAAAATGACAGTGGCCAGGCCCACAGTAACATTAGTGTGATTAGATCTTCCATGAATGTGAACAAATAGAGTTGCAAAACGAATGAATGCAGACCCATCGCATGCTGGGGCTCCTAAAGTTGATGTATGACAGCAAGGACAATGACACCTCTTCCTGTTTGATAGCCAATCACAGTTTAGTTCTTGACAGACATGTGGACTGAGGCCGATCTGAAGACCTACATATTATCAGAGAATGAGCTCAATTAAAGACTTGGGTCCAGATCCCTAACCAGGTTCAGAGTAAGACTGCTGATCTACAATCAGGTCCAAACCTGTCAATTTAATTTGGTTCACTATGACCCAGAAGGCAGAACTAATCCTAAATCAGTGCTGCTACGCTGAGACGATCTACAAGCCTACAGATCTGATTTAGCAAAGCATGCTCTTCGGAGAAGGAAAGCATCAGGGTATGGCCTTGGCTGTACCTCACACCTGTCAAAGACAGATGTTACGTGTAAATTACCCTGATCCTCTGCAGCAAAAAGAAATCACAGTTTTCTCTGCAGTAAAGCGCCGCAGAGACATCAGAGCTTAATTTGACAAGTGGAGAAAGCACTCCCCCCCCACACACATTGTGTGAATCCTTAGCAGGCATGACCATGACAAAACAATTTGGGATATGTTCACATTTACAACCAGCCCACAATTTACTTCAGTGTGTTCGGAAGGAATTTAATATTGCTGAACCAAGTCAATGCTGGTACAAATCAGCTATTATGAGATAAGGCAGGAGTTTGCACTGAAAAAAAACACAGGAAGATTAACAGCTGATCAAGTGACTGTAGGAGTAGCTGCCAAAAAAGGCAGGGAAACAGGGCCCGTCAGGTTATTTTGACGGGAAAGCAGAAACGGGTCTGTGCTGCCATTGCTGCACTATTGAAGTTCTTGATCTGAAAAACAGAGGGGTGAATGTACATCTTCCAAACACCCTTCACGCATCAAGCCACAGAAAAAGGAAACGGCCGGGGGAAAAGAAAAAGGTGCCATTATCTGAGCGCTCCAATATCCTGCACTGCATTTGTCTCTGGACGAGAGTAGTGAATCCTGTAGTGCGTGTAACCCGTCTGCAATGTGTGGCTGGTAGCCATTAAAGGAAAAGGTTATCAGACAGTGGTGTCACAACCTCACGTGTAACAACACTGTGTCTGTAGTGAATTTCTCTGACTTGGTCCAACAACATTTTACAACATAGTCGTAACAGTCAGATAACATTTCCCGTCATGTTGTTCAGGTGCTAAAGAAAAATGGCCAATCCTTTACTCATTTACAGAATGTAACGGAGAAGAAAAGATGGGGGAGGAGGAAGAAGCGTCAGAAAAAATGAGGTTGATTTTAATACCGCTCTAAAATACCTGAAATTCATGAGAGAGTTAACAACGAGCGCATGGCGCGTAGCATGTCTGCAGCTGGGGCTCTTACACGCAGTGTGTTCAGGGCTCCGTCACTGGGGATACTCATCAGACTATTTTTATTTTGATGAATGTGCAGAGAAAATAACTAATTTCCTGTCTGCCTCTGAGCAATCTTCAAAAAAAAGAGCTTCTCTCTGCTAAATGAATGTTTCCATCATCCTGGCATTTATTTCTCTGGGTCTCAGTGCGAGCTGAATGTTTAGCATAATACCATTTATTTTTTCACATTTTACAAACTATTTCGGTGCAAAATCAACTGCTCTACACAGGTTTGATTTGTTTTAAGTGATTTTAACGGACTTACATATGTCAGGCCTGGTTTTAGATATACCAGTATATTTTTTAGATTTTTATTTGTAATAAAGTGGGATGAGGGTTTTTGCAAAAAGAGCATTGGGGAGATATTTCGTGCAGCCCCCCACACCTAATTTTGAAGGCCAAATGCAGCCCAGGGAGAATAATGAGTGACATCACTGGTGTCTATCATTAATAAATAAAGTATAATTATAGTATCATCATGGCCAAACCACAGCCAACTTGGCATGACCATGGTGGAGTGTCTACATGTTGTACTTATGGTAAAGTAACTAAACAATAAAACACAAAAAACTTCAAGTTCCTTATTTCAAAGAACAACAGGATTTAAGCAGTAATAATGGAATTTTTCAAAAACGGTGTCATACCATAGCAGTCAGCCAATCAGAATTCATTGTTAAATAGCATTTGTCAAGCCATAAGCTCCAAAAATAAACATTATCAGTAGTTAGTGCTAAAAAGTGTTGGTTTTGCCACATCAAGAGATGTGCTACTATGGAACCTGTTTAAACGTTGGCCTTGTCTGTGACAGAGCCCGCCCCTTTCCCTGATCACAACCACAGGGTTCTTGAGATGAGGTTTCGCTGAGTCATGTATTCGCGCCCATTAACTTCTACACTAGATCAGTTAAGCCTACATGTGACTTCCCACTGCTCATACAAACCCAGCTAGCACCCTGTAAACAGATGCTCATGCTGTTCCCCACATTAGCATTCTGAAACGAGTTGGGAATTCACCTCTGCTCTTATGCACGCTAGCTATATGATGTTAGGATATGTATGGACACTTAAAGCAATACACACATCAGGAGGAATGTGTAAACACACACACACACACACACACACAAGTTGTTCACAAACAAAGAGGAAGTGTACATGCTAACTGTTGTAACGGTAAATTACTAAAACGTAAATTTTAGAAGGTAGTGTTAATGATACAATTTACATAGTAGTGTACGCGCACACCCACAATGATTTACAGTAACATTCACAAGACACCGTCCTGAGGTAAATGTATTGTGCTGTGCTGGTGGGGGCATGAAGGCCAGTGAGAAATGAATGAAGTGAATCCTTAGTGTTTGGGGGGGGGCTCTGGCTGCTCTACATTCATCTGCATGCAGACACACGGACCTGCTCCTCACTCACCTGTGACCGCGTGCCCCTCACCGCCCCTCTGTCTTCCCACGTAAGCTGCCCGTTCCCCTATCAGGGCCGAATGCACCTTAATGCTTTCCTTGCCGCATAACCCCCTCGCTGTCAATCAACACAAGATAAGAAGTAAACTATTCCTACTGCTTGGCAGGCGAATGGGTACAAATGCTAAACAGGGTGGTGAGATATTCGAAATGGAACCATGGGAGTGAATGCAAAGGCCTGTAGTAAAAACTGGGTATTTTGTTTGACCTATAGAAATGTATACCACCTGTACACCCTCTAAAAAGAGGTGTGTCTTATCTTAAATTCTTGTTGTTGCTAGCGGAGAGTGTGAAACAGAGCACCTTGCACACACAATAGAGTGGTGCTAATGGAAACTGCTCACACACACACACACACACACACACACACACACACACACACACACACACACACACACACACACACACACACACACACACACACACACACACAGCTCCTGTTACTGTAGACAGGCGGTGGCCTCTGTGTGCTGTGCGCAGCAGGGCCTGAAACAGTGGAGGACAGATGCCTGGCATCACAGGAGTATTTCATCCGCCGTACAGAGGCAAGAAAATAACTCTCCGTTAACTTCCAGGGTCTCGTGTATGACGACAACCTCCAGAGAGCAAAGAGAGATGCACAAGTATACCCTTCTGCAAAGGCTCCTGGTAAATGGGGGCTTTTCATCGCAATATGAAATAAGCCCAGTAACACTGAATGACTGAGAACCTGTACTTAGAAATGTTCTTTCGAAGACGATACTGTCAAACTGTTACGCTACGCTCTAACATTTTCCACAAATGTGAAGAAATGAACAACTGATGCGTCCTTTGGCTTCCCTACAGAGTGAAGAACCAGCTACCATGGAGAATGTTAGTGCAGCAGAACAGGAAACGGCTCAGTTGGGAATGAATTTAAACAAGCATTTGAAACAGTCAAGGTATACACCTACTCGGCATAGAGACAGTCAAGGTATACACCTCCTCGGCGTAGAGACAGTCAAGGTATACACCTCCTCGGCGTAGAGACAGTCAAGGTATACACCTCCTCGGCGTAGAGACAGTCAAGGTATACACCTCCTCGGCATAGAGACAGCATAGAGACCTCCTTAATGTTGAGGCAGCCCCGGTGTAGACATCATCAGTGCCATGGCCAAGGCGTTCAGTTGGTGCCGTTATAACTGGCTGACTGAGGACAGGTCGTGGCCTTTCCTAAACATCACATCAGGCCACTCAATAGTACTGCGGATGTTTGGTTGGGCATTTAGACAATGATGTTGCAACAAAATTACCCCAGGACAGTCCTTGAGTGACTGACAAGTCTCACTTTAGGTTGGGGATTTTAATTTAACAACAGCATGTCTGCTTTTGGCATTTCTACAATTGTGGGCAAAGGGAACGCAAGACGGTAAGATCGCTTTGGTAGAGAAGAGTCGAATGCGTTTAGGACTTCTGAGTCTTCTGCGTTCGCAAATGGCACCATGAGCTGGAGTGATTCGGATTCTCTGTCTGGTAATGCTGGCAGCTACAGCACACCACAGCCTTGGGACAGAACACTGCCTCAACATGACACTGGATCCACCTGAGGTTCAGAACTATTCCCTTCATACGCCGGCACCAATACAGACTAACAGATTGGGGAAATTCCCTAAAAATGTGTACAGAACAGTAAAACATGTTTAAGTTATTTCATCAGCAAGTATGTCGATTGCCGAACACGTCGATTGATTTTTATATGCAGAAACATCCTGACTGCGAATCTGGTTAACTGTCTTGCTTAGGGATAGAACAACTATTTAACCTTAACCTGCAGATTAGATCGAGCAAACGCTCAATCATTGTTTGGATGCTTTAACCACTAGGCTGCACTGCTGCCACGTATATAACCAAATGTATATTTGTATACGTTTCAACATAATCTCACAACCGGATTCTCTAGTTGTATTATACTGCTTCTGGAGTCACATTTCTAACAGACTAGAAAGGAACTGCAGTGACACGATCTGTCAGCCATTTACTTATGCTACAAACACATATTGGGTTGACTATATCCTATGCCTGGGAAAACAAGGCCAAATTAGTGAGAGCAACTTAACACCACTCTACAAATTAGCTGACATCTGGAGTGAATGACAGTCTCTCGAATTGAATTAATTGTGACTGTACGGAGTGACAAGAAAGGGAATAAAAGCTTCAGTTTTAAATGTTTAAGGTAGCCATCGAGATCCAAACATTTCCTCCTGAATATTCAGGCCAAGTGACTACAATATTCATTTTGCTGCAGTAGAACATTTGATGCATAACAATGAGACTGGCTAATGAAATCAACCATCAAGCTGAAATACATATTAAACTGGGGTCTCAATGTCACTCGCTTTTTTGCATCGTTTGTTCTTTTTCCTCATTTCCTTCCCTGACCTTTCAATATTTTTGTCTTACCTTGAATATGCACTCAGCCAAGAATGATGATTGTGTTTTATGATGGTTTATTCAAGTCATACACATCATCTGAGACTGCATCTCTAAAATATTGCATATTTCAAGCACAAACAATGAACTGTAAAATGTTATTTAGACAAGAAAATCTCATGACTCCAAACATCTTAAGTGAAATAAAATCGCCCTTCTAGTACAAATGTATTAATGTCAAGCATTATACTTCTGTAACTTTTTACAAGTCATTAAATGCAATCCAGTGAAATTACCATAATTGTAAAACAAGCAGTGTTTCTGCCATGACTTGGAAAGAAAAAGATGCCTTTGATTATTTGATGTTAGTGTAAACAACTCGCTAATACCTACAGTATATTGTTGAGTGGGCCGATGGGAATGCAGAAGGACAATTCCGCATTAAAACTCACCTTAAGTCATTTCATTTAAAATGGTATGCCAAGCAAAAATCCGGAAATTGCCATGATAAGAAATCAGACAACTTTACTTTCACCCCAAGTAGGTAAAGTGTAGATTTTTTATTTTATTTGAATGCTTTGGTAAATAAAAATCATAATCTCTTAAAGAGGTACACTGTGTAGAATTTCACAAAGTGAAAACAGAACTTCTTTCTCTTTCAGCAAGCAGCTTCCAAATCTGTAGAACATTACTTTTATGATATTTAAAATAATCAAAAAAGGCAGGTTAGATATTTTTCCATTTGAACAGGAATTTCAATGAGGACAACATTTTTGCTTCCAGTGTTCATCAACGTGCATGTGGCGGACCGGTTTTAATATAATTTATACATTTTAGGCTGTGCTTTTGTTACAAAGCACTGTATAGTGTAGGGAATCATTATCCCAAATACATACATAATTAGATTTTTTATAAGATAAAAACTTTTTACAGCATTTGTCAGCAGGACAAAGAAGGTAGTTCAGATTCCACAAATAGTACCTTTAACTTGGAATTGTCCGCCACCAAAATCACTCAAGCCTACTGTATTTACCTGATGGGAGCATTCTGATGGCTATTTTGGTTATAAAAGAGTCCAGAAACTGACCAGAATACTAAATTTAACAAAGCAGCAGGAAGCCTAGAGGTAATATTCATTAAAATACAGAGTTCCTCTCAGGAATGCTAACAAAAAGCTTTGAAAAAGTAATATCTTTGCATAAATTTTACACAGCGCATGCCAATGCCAGGTTCCTGACACTACATCTTTCCCTTACAAAAAAAGCATTTTAATTCTTTTGCACATTCCCAGTAAACAAAAATAGTGGATAATTGATCAAAGTGTGAGGCAGGGAATCCAGTGACTGATGGAAGGTCAGCACCCGCCAGCTAGCGGAGGCATCTGATGGGGGAAACAGCCACGTGCTCCGAGCTGCCATTACTCTTGCCTGACAAAGCCTCCATCTGCCACTGAGCCATTTGCAGCCTCTGCGTCAGAATATCAATGATTCCTTGAGCATTCTGCAATTGGTGCGTTCACCTTGGCATCACCTCTACGTGCGTCTGAAGCGCTACACATCTTCTCTTAGCGAGGCAACGGTGAACCGCGAGGCTACTAGCCCCAGCCCGGCCCAGCCCTCCTCCAGCCTAAGTGGCGTTTACGCGGCTGCTGAAAGGAAAGCGTTTTATTAGCGGCCATTATTATTGGAGCTCTCTTAGATCCGTGTTCCGGGGGCCAGAGAGATTTCCAACCCACCCTCCAGATATTATTTAAATGCTCCTCCACTCTCCTAATACTGCGGGGTTTAACTGCAAGTGTGGGATGCTTTACCTGCAATTACCCTGATTTCAGAGAATGCTGTCTGTGTGAAATGATTTTCATTTCGCCAGCCCTAGAGAGGCCGAGAAAGAGAGAGAGCAAAATGAGGGATAGGGAATGAGAGATTAGACAGAGACATGGCATGAAAGAGAGAGGGAGAGTTATATCCCCTGGCCTTTGCTGAAGTCTCAATGCCATCATTAAGGGTAATGCTGGCAGCTGGCTCAAACAACCCAATGATACTAAAATAAATTCAATTTGCCCTCTCGCCATCTGCACACCACGCCATGGAGCCATACCTATGGGCCTCCTCTCCGCCTGTTAGAAGAACTCCCCGTGCGGATCGCAGCACCACCGTCCCGAAATCCCGCCTTCCCTGACCTATCGACCCCGAGGGGCAGCACCATGATTAGTTCTAGTTTATTGACAACAAATTAGGCTCGGGTGGGCGCAGCTGGTCAGAGCACCTCCCTCAGCCCAAAATACCAGTTCTGTAATTACTTCCCTGACACTCATACCCAGTGTCTTTTAACAGAGGGGAACAGCTCACAAATCCAATCCGGGCCAGAATAGTGCATGAAGATTCCCTGACGTCCCGTTGCTTCAACGGGTCCATTTCTCATGTCTTGCTGTCACAAGGCCCCACGTCTTCACAACTGAGAGGAGCTTGCTTCTCTCCAACAGCGGAGCCTCCTCTTATCCGCCTCAGATGGTCTGCTTTTAAAAAGAGGCACCCGCCCGCGGCCAAAGTGTCCTCTCTCCAGACGCACCACTCCCTGTCAATGACCTACAATCACCTAGCAAATTGAAACCAATGAATCACAGCACTTGGCTTTATTAAGGTTCGTTCTTCTTTTCCGTACTGGCAAACTTTCTGGCACCGTTAGTGGCGAACATTATGCCAGCGAGGCCATGCGTGCGGCACACAGTCCCACCAGGGATTTTCAATCAGCTGCTTCTGCCTATACGGTGAGACGGCAAAGTCCAACATAACGACTCTGAATAACATCGAAGGAAATAATCATTCAGTAATTGTACCTGAATGAATATAAAAAAAGATATAACACGAGCGGCCCAACAGATGACAAAGACATAAAAGTGGGATTTCCCTATACAGTGCACCAGTCACACTGCTGGGTACACTGTTAACAATTAGCATGTTACAAGATAGCACAAAAAAAAAAAAGAGGCCTTCAGTGGTGTATTAATTTACCGCAGGGTGCATAATTCACGATGACCATCTAAAGCTCCACCGGTGTGACTGTAACAAGGCGCCTGTCAGACAAATGGCTTGTTTTGAGGGTTTAATTTGGGGCTTGCCAAGATCCTTGTCACACATATGGATGAACTGTTTTGATGCAAAGAGCTAAATAAAGGCCATAATATAACAAATCAGACCTTCTCCGCTTACCGGCTCAAAGATCACAATGAATCCAAATCTGGCTTCATTGAATAAATAGATCAGAGTGCACTGCCTGTCTGGCATGCACAAACAGCATTAAAACCAACAAGGGGCAAAGTTTGACTGGAGGAATGCAGCAGCATAGCAATAGAGTTCTGTAACCTATTAACACTGTGCCTTGAACAGTCTGTTGAAGAAACAGCCAGGAAGGGTTGATGCAATCCATTGTGAAGTTCACACATCTGGCTGCCTGGACGCCCACTGCTCCTGACCTTTTGGGGTCGTTCTTTCCCCAGCCTGGATGCAAAGCGTCATTCTGCTATGATGCTTTGCAAAAAGCTGGGGAAAGAATTAATAACTGAGCATTTCACTGTAACAGGAACACATTGTAACTGGCACAACGGCCGATTAAAAATGTTCTTTATTCTAGATTGACTGTTTGGCTGTGTGCCCTTCTGTAGGGCACTATTGGTCTGAAGTAGTGCACTGTACAGGGGACAGGATGCCATTTGGGGCACATGGAGCGAGTGGCTGAAACAACTTGCGGTCTGAACTGAATGTACTCTAGCATCGCTGCCTCCTTGCAGAGCCACTTAACAACTGTTCCTGATGGACAGTCCGTTTGTCACAGGGTGTCTTGAGACCCGGGAGTTAATACCACAGCTATGCTGTTAAAGTACATGACACAGACATGGGGAACCTGTGGAACGTCAGGATTCAACTCAAACCAGAGTTCTTTCAACCCCTTCTCGCTCCCTCATCCCTTGGCCCCGAGGCAGGAGTGAGGACGAGCGAGGCTCCAGTATTTACTACCACATCATGTTACACAGTTGCAGCAATCTGTTAGCCATCCAGGCCCGGTCGCCCAACACACTCTTTGAAGCTGCACATTCAAACGTAGGAGATCCTAAATATAACAATAATCAAGAGAAGAAAGATGACACACTGACCAGAGCGATCTCATTTACCAAGCACCAGTCCAGTACCCACCCCCCTTTGTTTCCTCAGCGTTGCTTTTTCAACAGTGTGTGGGGGGGTTGGACTGCTTCTAGGTAAACAGAAGGTTACTGGTGACTGCTGCAATAAATCCCAGCAAAGGTTTCCATTACACAACCTGGGCAGGAGTGAGAATATGCGATGATGGGATTTCTCTCCTCATTTCCTCTGGTCATTCCAGCTTTGTTTGCCTGGAATGCTGTGGATGACTGCTCTCCTCCCGAGGTCACGTGCGCCAAGGGTCGACGGTAGTCTTTTCCCTCAGGACCAGTTGCCTGATTTCTGTGGTTCTGCTTGGTTTTCAACCCATTTCGGCAGAAAAGAAGAGCCTAATGTTCATTTGCATTACTATTCACTTTGAAATGTACACACACTGCATATTGAAAATTAGGCTACGGAGAAATAAAACAAAGTGGGATCTACGGTTTTGGAGGGGAGTTCTGCTGCACAACAAAACACTGTCATTAGAATGTCCAGCCTCAGCTAGCAGCCATGAGAGGCCTGACCGACAAACGAGGAAAAAAATCCAGCAATAACAGTGTCCAGATATCAGCGAGAGACCTCATACAACCCAATATTTCATGGTGTCTGACTGTTGACAAAACCAATTCAGAAACCAATGCCTCGGAAATACTGACGTACTTCCACCAACACCAAGAGCCGTTTGATTCCAGCAGGGGCACTTCTGGGAGGATTGCGTGTTGTAAACATGTGTTGTACATACTTGAGGCCCTGCAAGTATCTCACACAAGAGGCTACTCACACCATGTGGTAGTAATTGTTGCAGTTGCGGGGGGAAACCTGTAAGTGAGACAGCCTGAGAGAAGTACAGATGAAACTTTGAGTTCCCTGTTAACATCGGGGGGCGCAACATACAATTTACAGAGGCAGCCATGCAACCACTGTTCAAAGCTTCTGTATGCAAAGTGACTCACATTCGAAATTCAATGGCAAAGGACAACTCGAACTCGACCAATTACCCCAATTTGTTTGACAGTAATTTATTTGGAAATAGCCAGAGTGAGAAAACATACTGTTGTTTTTTTCCTACAGATTAATAATGTTTTGAAACCAATTCTATTGGCAAACTAATTATACATTCTCAAACAGAGCAGAGTGTAATGTAGTACAAACTAATTCCATTACAGAGGGCCTTGTTAGATCTAGACCTAATTGGAAAATGCTCTAATCCCACACCTAAATCATACTAAATTGAAGAGGTCTGCTTAGTCTGGTTGGTGACTTTCAGAATCTAATTTGACTGAAGTAAACAGATTTTTTTCAGCACAGAACAAAATGTAAACAGGGACTTCAAACACAACCAGAAGGAGGAGAAAATGATAATAATAAATGTAACAGCAACGGGCGATTGGAATGCAGTCAATGTGACCGAACACTTACCGTTGGAGAAGATCCTCAGTTCTGTTGCATCACCGCCCTGCAAACTGAAAGACAAGACAACAGTCAGCTTAATTGCTTTATTTTATTGATTTATTCATTCACCATAATTCCTGCCTGAAAGCAGCATGAAAATAAAATAAAAATGCTAATTTGTAAAGGCTTAGGGCCCTGGGGGGAGGCCTTATCCATTCAAACATCGACTGGAAATCAAAGCTCTGCTGCCGCAGCATGGTCATATGGACGGATCAAACGGAGACAAAAAATAGTGGTGTATTTCAAATATAAATAAGTGGAATTCATCCAGAGCTGCCACACAACAACAGATAGTCTCACCAGTTTAGAGTCAAATGAGTGACTAAGTACTATAGAAGTAAAACAGAAATGCTTTCAAACAGAACCTCCTAATGGCTGTGGAAATGTGTCCGTCTCAAGTGGAGCAACGCATTTCTCAGTCTGAGCGGCGGTGCGAGACAAAGTGCACGGCGTGCCAATGTCTCTCTCACCTCTACTGAAGGAGCCACGCTGCTGTCGAGCTCAACGCAGCAAGGCTCACCTAATCTCAGCTCTTCCACAAATCGCTCTCATCTCCTCCGCGCCAATGCCCATACCTACCCGAGAGACGCTGATCACTAGAATCAACAGCAGGAGCGCTCCAGAACATTTTTTGCAAGCAAGCAAATGTGCGTTATTATTAAGACGTTCACATTTCCATCTGGGTTTGTTAAAATTAGGGGAAGTCAAGCCGAAGACCGGTGTCAGCAGCCGACTTCAACACACATGATTTACAGCCTCGACGCGTCATTCAAATTCCCCATGTCCAGGAAATCTTTCTACCGGACCACTGAGGGATAAAAAAGGTGCCAAGACTAACAGACATGACTTGTTCATACCACAGCAGACGATTTTAGAAACCCACACAACGATTGACTGGAATAGGCCTATTCTCATCATTTAGGATGTTCCCTAACTTACAATGTACCGAAGTCTATTAAAGGCAATATTTGCAATATTTTATTCGCTGTTAGATATGGAGCTGTTTTTTTCATTTTACCGTTAGTTAAGCAAGAATTTTCATTAAATAGGCGATCTGTAGTGTTTCATATGAAGTAGGCAAATATTGACAATTATTCCCCCATAGAGGAGTTACACAATAAATAGGAATTAAAAGCTCCCTAGTTTTGACCAACTAGAATTAAACTTTTCTTGGCTTGTATTACTCAAATACTTTTGTCATATTTTAGACCATCCTCTCTAGGAACTGTTCTCCGTGAGAACTATTTTGAGTGCTCTGCCAGGCAAACAGGATGCTGTTAAAACTGCACGTGTGTCTTTCTAGCACATGAGGCTATTTGCTTTCAGTCATGGCAATCTCTTCACTGCTGCTCTGGGCTATGCCATTTCCCTATCCTAGCAGATGCTTCGCCCCAAAATGGCTTCAAGCCAATTACTGGTATCTTAGGAGTCTGCCTCTATCTTCATTCACTCAAAGGATGGGTATCATTCACAAGCTAATTAGAGGAACATGTCTCTGCCTGCTGCAGCATGGTAACAAATCCGTCCGGATTCAGTCAGCGATGAGGGACCGGGGACACAATCCGAGTAGCCTATGACAACGGTGTCAGCTTTTCTTCCAACGTTTTAGCATGACCTAATCTACAGTACCAGCATCTATAGCTGCAATCAGCTCAGATTTCACCATGTAGCCTACCCTGGTGAGGTTTGACGGCCTGTGAACTCAGTGGAAATGATAGCCTAGTTTTACGTTAAACCCAAGCCACGCTTGCAAGTGAAACTTGTGGAGATTATCAGAAGAAGAAGAAAACAGAGGAAACATGTTAACCAGGAGACTATGTGAACACCATTAGTTAATGAATTCCAACAAGACCAGATATTTGTTGTGACCATGTCTCGCCATCTACAATGTCACTTTTACTATCGCAAATGATTAATCTACATTACCCAAACATAGTATTTTTTTAAAAATGCCTCATCTTAAAATAAAAAGTGGATATACTTTTACCTCTCAACCAGGCCTAGATGATAAAGCATTGCACACAGGATATAGGATGCTCAAACTAACAGGGCTGCAATAATAGTTAATAGTTTCCACCTGCACTAACAACAAAGTCATGATTTGAGCCATTTCTCAAAGCCACCTGGACAAACCATTCCTCCACACTGGTTCTGCTCTACAGCATTTAGCAGTGAGAAACAATACCTGCTTGAAAACCTCCCATTTCTTTCCGTCCTCTGAGACGGCACTGGAGGAAATGGGCCTAAATGAGAAAACGTTTCAGAGCCTCGGTTGTTGGGAGTTGGCGTGGACACAATCCCGTCTCAATCAGACACAGTAGTCCAAAAGGAGTCAGATCCGTTTGAGGAACGCTGAGATGTTCTGACACTGGAGTGATGGCTCATCCCAGAGCGTCGTTCATAAGGAAAAATGTACTTTGTTGAAGGATGTCGGCACTCCTGCTGTACATTTAAATTAGCTCGAAAATATTTGGATTACACCAGGGAGCTCCCACAAAAGAACTTGTCATAGCCTGGAGGATGCGTTTCCATCTCCACACAACTCACACATCAATACCAACCGAGGCAAAGTGCAATACGTCGTTTAACTCACAACAGACCGGCTCTTCGTAAAACTCCATCAGTGTCATTTTCTGGCGGGTAGAGGAGGAGCAAAGATAGATATTTCTCGTTTCTCCTCTGATGTTCCGTTCAGCCCAGGGAGTGTAAAAGGTCACTCCCTGGCCTCAAATAAAAAGGTCTTTCCCAGTAGCTCCTTTGAACTGGTGCTTGAGCTGAACCGTCTCATGTTACGGCAAGCCGTCTTTCCATCCCATCATTTATAGAATAGAGACAAAAACATGAGACTCTCCTGGAGAGAAAGCTTACCAACAGTAATGAGTAGCCCTAATAAATAAGGAGTACGTGCCAGGAGGTTTACTACTATCTCAGCTCAGATTGCAGAGGTTGGCAGTTTATTAAGGAGTTCAGTGGAAAACCGCTTCGTCTGTCAAACTAACATCAGTGAACTCCACATCTATTTGAATTCCCACAATATCCTTCCTTCCAGATAGGCTACTAGCTTTGTACGTGTTTGATATTTTTAAATGCTCGGAAAGTTATCTATACTGTTGTTTGTCTTTGCCTGAAGATAAAGCACTGGAAGAAATGAGGAACAGCCTAATAACCCAGCCAACTGTAGTGTAGTAGGCCTCCATGCTGTGAGATTCCTCCGTGCTCGGAAGGATTATTCCAGATAATCCAGTCCTTCCAAGCCGGGGATCCCTTTAAAGCACTCAGCTAAAACAGGGTCTTGCACTTGGAGCCATAATCCAATAAAAACGTGTTTGTTTACAGTGGGCGGCATCTCCTTTCAGTCTCACCCCAGATCACCCATGCCGACTGAATAACTAGAGCGTGTGTTGTGCCGTAAAACGGAGTGTGTCCGGAAGATTTGTAATGGAGGCTAAGAGGGAAAGGAGCAGGGCCGTTCTAAATGCACTTGTCATCCATCTTCCCTCCAATCAGCTGGAGTGGCAGGGTCCCTTTTGCTCCCCTGCCTTCTCCTGTATCTTCTCCAGAGACGCGTTATTAAACAAGGCTTGAACCAACATAGCAGAATGTGTCCGATTTGAGTCTCCCCTGACCCAAACACATCCGTTAAGGATGGCTTCACACATTTGCTCATTTATTTCTCCTCTCTTTCCCCCCAGTAATTTCATGAGGTGTTGCGGTGAAAATTAAATATTTAAAAACAAAGGCAGGACTGCTAGCGCAGCTGAAATGGCGAGGCTTTGTGGCAGCAGTGACCAGATTTTAAATTCCGGAAGATCAATAAATAAAAGGGGCCCCTGCTGAAGCGTACTCTTCCTATGTGAGTGGAATGGGTTATAATAGCCAGTGAACGTCTGAGCACATCATACAACCAGCTGTCACAGAATTATGTACGTATATCCTACATGGACTCTATTAACCAAATGCAAGTGTCCTCTCTGGCCTTCAAAATCACAGCAGATTTTTTTTATGTGCAGGAAGCCTACATGCAATTTAAACTCTAAAATAACAGCAGTAAGCAGGCGAATGTACATGTGACACTATTGGCGTTTGAACATCGGGCCCATTATCACAACAGGGGACCTCAATCATTGAAGCATCCCTGCTTCCGCTAAGACATTATGACAGCCATCTCTGGGAGCGGACGAAACAACCAGGACGAAAGACAAGAGGGGGAGTGGAACGACCAGGACGAAAGGGGGGAGAACGGTAATCTCCCACTCCCTGACATATTCCTAATAAACCACCCTCCCTAATACTTCTCCAGCTCAGCCAATCAGAAAATGTCAACCCTGACCTACAAAAGGACTCACGTCAAGCCTTAAATGTTTAAAAACATCAATCATGAAAACAAAGAGAGGACATTATACAGTATTAACCTCAAGGGTTTGCATACAAATACCATACATTTATTTATGCCTGTGTGTAAAGAACCTCAGTTAGCTGATCTTTACAGTGGACCAGTTGCCAATTTGATGAACCTCTGAGCCCTCAGCATGAGTTCAGAATCTCTGATTAATGAGCAAGCTTGTGGAAAAAGCTAGGAATGGGAGGGACCGAGGGAAGAAATGGGGTGAAAAACGCACTATTATTTCCACTCCTCTACCAGGCCGGCTGCCATAATTACTGATGGGTCTAGTTGATCCTTTTAGCAGAGCCAAAACACACTTGGGCCTCTTCACTTCTCCCACAGAAGACAAGAGAAGAGGCTGACCCTTCTGTCTTGTTAATGGCCTCACACTCGAGATGGCAATAGTGACTAGGCTACTCAAAGGAAAAGGCAAATAAATAACAAAACGCAAAAGAAACCCGAACAAAATGAAACTGCCTCCAGCTTTACCATGGTTGTGTACATTAGGCTCACTTCATGTTTTCATCACAATCAGGACATTAACTGTAGCTGAATCATTTTGAAAGCTGTATATTCTGGCCAGCTATTTTCTTGATGCAAACATAGCGTCGGAGGGTCATGTACATATAGGGTATGTTCCAGTATTTTTGCCATAATCAAAAATGTTAAACTGTACGTGAAAACGACACCCAGGTGCTGTGTTTGCAAGAAGTGTGCAGCACCAAGTCTGCTTGACAACATGTACCCTAAAGACCCTAAGCCTAAAGAAAACACACCACAAACCTGATGGAAATAAACATTAACTAGCCTAGCCAGTTGAAGCAAAATTATATTAATATAATTTGCATGCAGAATATCATATTACTTTAAAATAAGCAACCTTTTACACTGTAAGTAATAGCCTAGGTTGTGGGCTACCCAGGTGAATGAATGGCCGAAAAATAATGATTGAGCTGAAAAGAAACTGTATTAAATCACACCACTGGGGTTGGTAGCATTTAAAACTGCTGTTACAGGCAATTCGACAACCTTGAGCGACTGCTCAGATTTTCCATCCTTGAAGAACAATACATCCTGAAATATTCCAAAACATTCAAACACTCCACGTCTGCTTTTCCTTAATGCTAAAGCTCACATCCGTAGTGGGTGATTTGTGGCGATGCGTTATTGTTCCCTCATTCTCAGAATGTGTTCAAGGACATGAGCTCTGAATAAATATGAGGCAAATTCAGTGACCTTCCAGCGTTGTATCTGGTTATTGGTTGATTCATTGGCAGTTACTGGATGCATGCATAACACATCAAGGCTGTAATCTGATTTATCTTGCTTCCTTGCTGGAACGGCTGCTTGAGCCATTTAAATGATGGACCTTAAGGGGAATAATGTTTATTGCAGTTTCACTTTGACTGTGTGCAATAGTTCATTACTGTCAATTAACTATTTACAAAGACCAATCAATTTAGTTGCAGCTCTAGTGGCAAAGAAAGCAGTGCCAAAGGAAACCCCAATTTGACATGTGAAATCAATTGCCCTGACCAGCAATCATGTTCTTTATGCAGTCTTAAAACATTTCACAAGACAAATACGGACGCTTTTTCTATGTAAATGTGTTTCCCAGGAGATTAGGCCTAAATTGTGTAATGTCATACCGAGCATAATTGTGCAGTACATATATTCTAGATCTTCACAGGAACCCACTATTGAGTTATATACTGTAACATATTCATTTTGACATTCTAAATCAGAAAGTTTGCACATCAGTCAAATACAGTAGACCTATCGGCTTATACTGTAGATCTGCCTCAGATACAATGCCTTTCCCTATGAGACATCCAAAACAAGCCTCGAGAGAAATTTTAACGCTTGTGCAAAGCTAACATAACTACACTTCAGTTTGATCTATAAAGTAACAATATGCATCTCTATTCAGAGTTGAAACTGTAGGCCATGTATATAACTTGGGGTAACGTTCCTTGCCATGGACGCTTCTCTAGCATCTCCACAAAATAAAGCAGATGTCAGGTTGATGCATCAGTAGGAAGTCAAAGGAATTCCCAGAAGAGAACACTGCACATCAGGATGTTTGGCTAAACATCTGCTCCTTTGCATTTCAGCTAGGCTGTGTTAATATCCAAACAAAGAAATGGGAGGTGGAGCAATTAGCACCTACAGCAGAAGTATTGTGCCCTGAGATGAACAATGTTTTGGAGGAAGCTTTAAAAATAATTCCCCAGATTAGACAAACTGGCAGTATAGTGCAAGTAAAATTATATTATCTATACATATTTTTTATGTTGCACACTGAAAATGAATAAGACTAGTTAGAGAGCCACATGACATTCAGTAAGTAGGAACCAGCTACTACAAATACATGACACTTAGGCTTGCGACTGCCGTGGAATTATGGATGACTGACTGACCAGCAAAATGACAGTGTTCCCCTTAATGTTATATGTGAATACAAAAAAATTAATAAAACAAAAATTAAATACATACATCTCTCTAGATTTGTGTGTACATGTACAGTAAGGCTCACTTCTTTCCATAAATAATATATGCATTTTCAAACAAGGGTATTATTGTTCTCATATGCTACCTTAGTGTGTCGTGTTACTCATGTTAGCTATGATAATGTGTACTGTACTCAAATGTGTGTAACATCAGGTCTACCAGCCAGTTAGTGCATAACAGCTAGCTAGTTTGTTAAATACATGTAGAAACTATATAACTATATGCAGGGCAGCTGATAGGGGGGGACAACCGGGAATGTTGTCCCGGGCCCAGTCCTGAGGGGGGGCCCAAATTTTGTTTTTGTACAGTCATTTTTTTTGTGTGGGGCCCTAAATGTGGAGTTTGTCCCGGGCCCACAGATTCCTGTCGGCGGCCCTGACTATATGGTTTGTCTGGACCAGAATCAATGTTCACACCCCTTTGACTGACTGGCCCTTTTTAAGCAGCTGTTCGTTCTCACACACACATACACTAACACACACACACACACACACACACACACACACACACACACACACACACACACACACACACACACACACACGTTCTAATGATACTAATAATCACCACGTATTTTATGGTGGTTATTATATCATTCTCAAGCAGTTTTTCAAACCTAACTTTTGGTTACACGGTTATACGGTAGGGATCCATACGATCAGTCCCAATGATGCACACGTATCAGATCATTGGACTTATCATAAGTTTGTCGAGCATTCTTACATATACAAATGTTTACATATATATATTTTTTATTCAAACCAGTTTGCAAATATATATAAAATGTGATACGCATTGCAAGTAAAGAAATCTAGACTACATGATACATACGTTCCAGCATTACAATGACAATTCTCCTCAAATTAAGAAAATATGAATATCATTACCTTTAATCAAATATTGAGAATATTTTAAACATCCCCAACTGTCACCCTTCAAAATGATAACAGCTCTATGGGTGTGCACTCTCTTCGTGAAAAATACGTGTTTGAAATATGTAATCAATGGTCTAATTTAGTGACATTTTAAACAATGAAATGATACTGAAACTTCAGGTGACGTCATATTGTCCTGGTGAAACATTTCAGAACTCTGGATCCTTAGAAATTATTCGAGTGGGTGTGTGAAATTAAACAAGATGGAGAGTGGTTTGTTGTTTAGGGAGGGCGTAAAAATGGTGGATATTGTAATATACACAAAGGGATACATTTTATCAACTCAGCTCGCAGCTGCTTTTCTTTAAGAAGACACAAAAGATAAGAGCTTCGGACCCAAGCACTGCCACTGGTAAAAACCAATGCGATTTCCTCTACAAACACCTCCAAACATGTTATCAAAACATTAGCTGAGCTACACCAAACAGTAAACCAAATGATTACTTCGAATTTATATATATATATACGTATAGGTAAAACTGATGAGTACTTTCTTTGGCATCATCAAGAGAGACAACAGCGAGGTCTGTTCAGTGTCTATCACAATCACCACTCAGTGTCTAAAATGAGCTGCAACAATGTAACATTTCAAACGCAAACGAGTAATTATAAAACTAACTACGACAAATGTGTTACACATGGTAATGATAACGCAACTTAATTAACTTAGGGGTTTAAAAAAGTGCAGTCAAGCCTCACCAATTTCGGACACAAAGACAATAATCGCTACCAGCAAGTTGACAGCCACCGACTCAAGTCGGAACATTACACCGTAAAAGTGATAGAAATGGTTTAAGTCAAATTAAGTAATTAAGTTCAGAAATAGATTAAAAATAGTTTCAAAGTAACAAAACAAGGCGGGTGCTATTATTGATACATGTCTTTTCATTATTGACAAGTTTGAATAGACCTGCACTAGTAAGGAAATGACATGATAAGGAGCAGGCTGCTGGACAGCGTCGGTAGAACAAGGCAGCTAACGGCGTTAGCCACTAGAGCCAGATATCCTGCTAACACCGATGAATCTCCAGCGAAATGGCAAACTGAACGTCGTTTTAAATTAGATCGTAATGTTAACTCCCAACAACACAACCGTAGAAAACTCACCTTTTCCCGTCACTTTATGTATCCTTCTTCCGTTACTATTAAAGGAGCCTTCTGTTCCGCTCCTTGATTTGCGTTGTTTGAGGACAGGGGCAGATGATAAAGAGAAATGGGCAGTAATTGAGTCTCGGGTAGTGTGTGTGTGTGTGTCTGTGTGTGAGAGAGTGTTAGCTACAGCATTTTGAGACTTCTCAAGGTTTGTTCAGCTTCACTTCAAGGAACAAAAGTGACGTCAGCTTAATGTTTTAACAATGCAAACTTTTGTCTGATAAATCACCAATTCAGTGCTAGAAATTAGTGTAAATAGATATCACCAGGCTATGCATTTGATACTTATTAGATTCATCCAGCATTCTTGAAAGACATTTACTACATTGTATTTCATCTAAATAAACTATTGACTATAAAAAGCACACCAGTCTTAAATCGTTGTACAGTACAAGAGGTAAAATTATTAGTGTTTAATGCTGAAGATGAATGAGTGAATGCAGGTAAATAAACGTATGTAAACACTGGTTATTTCAAACACAATTCATATTTAATCGAATTACAAGTAAGGAGTTCACACAAATACACAGTTCCTTTCTTTGAATCTGTCAGGGAACAAGCGACCTTTGGATCATTTGCAGTAATACGAAAACTCGAAGAAGTCTTCTTTATCTAATAGCACATACACCACAGTTGGGCAGGCTGCCATATGTGCCTAACTGTGTTTTTGCTTTCTTTGAGCAGACAATCAGCAACAGGCTGAGTGGAGGAGACCTTGTGACCTAGTCTGGGTTAAACATATTACTACATTCAACAAACAAGAGCAATGATTCAAATTCTGTCAGAAAAACAATATGTGTGTATATACTGTGGTATGAATCAACAACTGGACTGGGTGAAATATTTTTCTGGTCACTTGGATTTATGGAGAAAAACTTACTACTATTATGAGCCATGCAGGCTGCATTTACACCAAACCCTTCCATTTCATTGTGAATCTGTTGCTTTAGTGAAAGTGTGCTTAGAGATGGTTTAAGTTTACACACAACCCATGGCAAAGGATTGTGCCCATAACAGTAATCTAAAAAGGATTATACTACTGTAAGATGGCTGGTATAACACTATGAATATCAAACTTCTGGGATAGAGTTAATTGAGACTATTACATAAATTGTAATGCCAAGACACCAAGGAATAGCATTCCACAAGGTGCTGAGTGTTCCTGATTGGTTAAGTCTCAGTCCTGACAACTGTAACCTGTTTGAAAATCAGGGACAAAGTTTGAAAATTTCTGTCCATCAATGACTCCTAAGCAAATTTATTGAGCTTGAACAATTCTGACGAAATTGTCATAAGTTGCCCTAACAGTTCTGCAAGGTTGGTAGGATATTATTTAAACTAATTAACAGCCTTAATGGCAGCTAAAGTGCTTGCACCAAGTTAAAACGCTGGTTTGTGAATACATGCTATTTAATCAAGACATCCTAAAGGTGCACAGTTTAGAATTTCACAGAGTAAAAACAGAACTACTTTCAGTGACCAGTTTCAAAAAGCTGTAGAACATGCAGTTCATGCAATTTGAAAAATCTGTTTAGATGGGACAACGATTTCCTAAATAAATAGGAATTGCAATAAGACATGAGGAGTTGTGCTTCCTCAGTGTTTGTGAATGGTCACGTGCTGGCCCATTTTTAATCTAATATATGCATTTAGGTGCATGATTTTGTGTGTAAAAAAGCACTGCTGAGTGAATATAGAGAATATTTATCATATATACATCACTTTTTCAGATTTTTTAAAATACTCAGGAAATAGTTTTTACAGTGTTTGTAAGCTAGTCAATTAAAAGAGATAATAGTTCCCTTTTTATGGCTCAACATTCTACAAATAGCAACGTTTAATAATTTTATTACTATTATTATTTAAGATTATATAATTTTTCTTTCAGTTTGATTAAGGAGTAAGTTATCTGGATCTGAATTTAACAATAAAATGTAATTATTTTTATATATTTTAAAATGTCCATGTAAATGTGAACATATTGTTCAGAGAATGATGATAAGCTGGGAATGCAGTATGTTTGTGGGTTCAAATGCTCTTGAATTAAGATAATTTAGATTTTTCCTAAGCAAATTGTACACCAATAGAATTGGATACAGTAATTAAGAAACAAAGTCACTCTTGAATTAAAGATGGGGGGGGGGGGAGTCCTTATTCAGCATTGTGAATTTAAAACAGGTTTACTTGCTTGTTCACCATCCCTTGTGCTCATTGATTTCCTCTTCCCCTGGGTCAATTCAAACACTACATTCAAACAGTCTGAACTGGATGAAACAAGCATGCTGGAATTGACAGACGTGGGAGAGCAAAAATTATTTGATGATTTTGTCACTGGAACAGCGGGATGCTGGGATTTTTATGGTGTGGGAGACTCTGCATTAGGGATAGCAAGTGATGAAAGATCTCAGAGCTGCATCAATATAAAAGGCAACACTGGCCAGGCCTTCTCACATGCAATGAAAATGTCAGCCTCACCTCGGCCATTTGTAACATAACGTGAAAGGTAAGTGCAAGTCCAATGGCTGCAATATAAGCAAGTGTGAACCGGCAATGGAGGAACATGTGAACAGGAATGGAAGCACATGTGAACAGCAATGGAGGCACATGTGAACAGCAATGGAGGCACATGTGAACAGCAATGGAGGCACATGTGAACAGCAATGGAGGCACATGTGAACAGCAATGGAGGCACATGTGAACAGCAATGGAGGCACATGTGAACAGCAATGGAGGCACATGTGAACAGCAATGGAGGCACATGTGAACAGCAATGGAGGCACATGTGAACAGCAATAGAGGCACATGTGAACAGCAATAGAGGCACATGTGAACAGCAATAGAGGCACATGTGAACAGCAATAGAGGCACACGTGAACAGCAATAGAGGCACATGTGAACAGCAATGAAAGCACGTGAACAGCAATGGAAGCACATGTGAACAGCAATGGAGGGACATGTCAACAGCAATGGAAGTACATGAACAGCAATGGAATTACATGAACAGCAATTGAACAGAAATGGAGGCACATGGGGGAAGGGCTAACAGCTTGTCCTTAAAAAGGGATTTTTTTTATTAGAAAGTATAATGAGATACCAAAAGACATAGTAAAGATGATCTCTCCAGAGACTGACGGAAAACAAATTAATGTGATGATTTGGTTTTAATTATTATTTTTCTATCAGTCCATGGCAAGCTCAGGATACCCATCAGCCACTGAGGCCGGGGCTACGCCTGCCATTATTGATTTCTCTGCCTGACACATTCAGAGAGTACAGATTTTAATCATCTCCATACACAATGCCATATCATTCCATTAAAAACAAGAGCCTTGCAGCACCACACATACATTTCATTTAAATTACACAAATTCCTCTCTGAACTACAAACAGGGTAAATACAGTCCAAGGTTTCTGTATATAATTAAATTTAGGGTTCATCCTCCTAGGTCTCTTTTGAATGCGAAATTCCAGTGTGGAATATTTACCAGGACGTTTTCTACTGTTACCTAATTAACCTATAGTCAATGAAATGACTGTCTTAGACTAAGCGCTTGAAATATCATTATTATTATTAGATAATTGTCCTACAAAATAGGACTTACACAGTTTTTAAAATTGTGGTTATGTCTTCTTGATCCAAAAGCGATAACTTGTGTGAGCATCTTATTTAATCACGTGTGAAAATGACATGACAATGACATATTTAACCACATGCAGATATATCAGGAAGGGCAGTGGAGGCAGTGTGTCAGCCCAGGAACACACTATCTATCTATTGTCACATCCCCTAAAGATTAGAGCAAAGGTGCTGTGAAATACTAAGACTGGTGGTCTGCCAGGCTGCATGTATTCAGAGAATATATATTAATTAAATTCAATTAAATAGGTAATGTGTGAAATAAGGAAGTTTTTACATAGCTTTATAATAGCATCACTGGGGTTATAAACATGGCTTTTTAATGTCCTGGAACCAGGCTGTCCTTCAGAAAATGCTTCTCAAATGCTTGACTATCACATAGGAAAGACTACCACATTTGTGGTATATGATGATCACATTTACAAATAGCCCATCACCCAGCATTGAAAATGACATGATGAATGGAGGGACACAACAGTCACTATATCAAAAACATTATCAGCTTTAATACAAGAGTTTATATTATAGATCACATTTATATTATAGATCCATCTAGTGTTAATATTATAGATCCAAGTACCAGCTCACTGAGAGGGAGATGTCATCTTAATACTATAAGCAATCTGTCCAAAATGTGCTACTTTCTCATGTGCTATATAGACTAGACCTATAATAAATAAAGGTGAAAATAAAATAAAGAAATGTCCAGTATGGAATGTTGAAATGCATCCAAATCACACAGGAAGAAAATAGCATTTAGAAAATAAATATTAGTTAACAAAACTCCTATTACCCAGTCGAATTTAGCTAAGAATATAATTTCTTATAAAAAAGATCCCTGCACACGACGGCCATGTAAGTAATGGCCTTTGTTTGTCCTGTTAATTGGCGCTTGTTCCTTGTGAGTAAATGGAGGGGAAATTGAGCCTTCCAGAACATGGGAAACAAAAGCTCCACACTTCTTTCTACAGGCACCTTCAGTTTGAAAGGCAAAGGAGAATAATAAATAGAGAACAATAAAGACGAGTGAGTTGATAGCAAGTGGAAACAATGAGTTTGAAAAGAAACCTGGGTTCAACTGGTGTACAACCTGAAACCGAAAAAAACAATGGTTTGGATGACAGCATTGCTTTACAGCTAGTAAACAGTTGCAGAATAGACAACACTGTGTGTTTCAGAGATGTCTGAACAAGTGATTCAGGGTAGTATTTCAGGTTTTGTTGCCAGAGCCTATAAAACTACATGAAATACTAGAAAATATTGAGCACATTTATTGGTAAAAGCAAGCACATATTAACTGATGAACATTTTGTAGCAATTACTGAAAATGCTTCTAGTGAGAGCATCTTTTGTTCATAAGAAATGAATGCAAAATTAATACACATTATACTTGATAACCTCTGGTGAAAAGCATTGGCTTTCTGTGCATCCATTTTCATGCCAACTGTCACTCTGTGTCATGTCTTATTTATGCATACCACTGTCCCTTTTAATTAGCAATTTCAGGTCAGTGCAAAGCCCATCCTCCAGGCTGTGGCAAGCAGACGTGTGAATTAAATGCCTTCAGTGTTATTTAATAAAAGAAATAGGCCATTAAAGCCATAGTAATAATGGCAACAACCTTTAGAGTATAGTCTAATGTATTTTAGACAGTATAGTCTAATGTATACTCTCTAGAAAATATCCATCTTGGTTAAAACAGGAACATAAAATTGGGAGCAGCAGAAAAACATGGCGAGACACAAAATCACAGATCTGTGTGGGGGGAAAAAGGACTATGCTAGACAAGGTAATTATAATGCTAGCAGCTCCCATCATTTTCGAAAAACCTCAAACGAGGCTTTTTTTCTGCCCACATTAACGCTACAATTAATTATGATAATCACTTCTGGGCATGAAAACAAACATCCATTTAAAAAATCCTTGCCTTGCACTACCTCTTGGAGACAAATATTGATTTGATATTATATTGCTGAAATGGTGTATGCAAAAATGCGTGAACGCTTAGATTTTGGGACCACTTCTAAAACGAATGACTAAGCAGTTCAATTGATCTGGCAATACTTTTGCAATGACATGTATAAAACAAATAGTCTAAAATGGATTGTCATATTTCTTTATTCCCTAACAAAGGATTGTATAAACATTTAAATGTTTTCTCAGCTCTGAATACAACTGAGCTTAAGCTCTCTGGCTTGTTGCAAATGGCATCAGTTTCCCCCTAACACACTCAAAACCATTCTAAAAGCTTCATTCATAGCTCCTTTCATGGACAAATGCATTCACAGCAAGCTGCTATTGTATTCCTATCTAATAAATTATGCTTTGTTGCATATTCATGGCTGCCTTGTCCAGAGCGAGAAGGGAGAGACAGACTCTTAGGTCCTGGGAAAATTGTGGTGAAGTTGGGCTGAACAAGTAGATATGTCACAAAGCATTCTTCAGTGATTATACCACATCTGCTGAAACCCCATCCAGACACAGGCCCACGTTGAAGCTCTGTCTGAACACAGTCCCTTTCTAGGCTGTATCGTTGTTTGTATCAGCGGGTGACCCTTTCAATTTGACAAATCTGCCATAATTGCAAAGAGAACCCTAAATATGGTTATAAGCATAAAATTCTGTTTAAATATGTCATCATTTTCATCATTAAATTTATTTCATCAGAACTATATGCCTAAATATCATTGAAATATACCCAATGCCTCCTTACCAAGAAGTTAACCAAGAAAAACAATTTGAACTGAAGAACTGAACCATAGAGATGGAAAGAGGACTTGTCAGTATAGATGTGCCCCTATAGCAACTGTTACCACAACGGCAGCACCATAGGCCATCTTAAGGTTAAAATGAACAATTAGCACACAAGTCATTAGCTGATTCATTCTGATTTTCCAGTTGAGGCTGTAAATCACATGACCATCAGGTCAACAGCAGCGATCAACCAATTACTATCTGGGTCTTCTCGGGTTGATTGCTTAAAGTGAATTCCATCCTAGAACACATTTTCTCCCAGTTATGTCCTCTAACCATTTCTACGACTGATAGTTGTGGACCGGGGGGAAAAGGTGTCCTAAGTATTTAGGGCCCCAATGTGTAGAGGGGCCCTCTAATCTGAGAATAAAGTAGAGAAGAAGCATTTGAGTCAGCCTATGTACAGGGCCCAGAATTTCTTGCTACGCCACTGATGAATGAAATATAAATTTCTCGAAGAGAAGCTCTAGAAGTCCTGTCAGATCATCTGACAAGAAAACACATGAGGTTCACTGGCCTATGTACTGTATCACCTGACCTCATTCTTTGTTCAGTCTGTAGGATTAGTTCCTGTCAGTCTGTGGTAACAAACTTTCAATGAGGATAATTAACACTCACCGGCAACTTAAGTACAACTGTTCAACTGCCTGTTAACGCAAATATCTAATCAGCCAATCATGTGGCAGCAAGTCAATGAATTTGGGCATACTGACATGGTCAAGACCAGTGTTTTTCAACCCTCTCCTCTGGGAACTCCAGCCATTCCATGTATTTGATCTATTTCTGAGCTAGCAAACCTGATTCAACTCATCTGCTAATTATCAGGCCCTTGATTAATGAATACAGTAAGCTAGTTCAGCGGCTACAACTAAACTGTGGAACATGTACCCTGAGGAGCGGGTTAAAAAAACACTGGTCAATATGATCTGCTGAAGTTCAAACCAAGCAACAGAATGGGGAAGAAATGTGATTGAAGTGACTTTGAACATGGCATGTTTGTTGGTGACAGACTGGCTGGTTTGGATATTTAAGCAAGTGCTGATCTACTGAGATTTTCCTACATAATTATATCTAGGATTTACAGAGAATGGTCAGAGAAAGAGAAAATGTCCAGTGAGCAGCAATTCTCTGGACAAAAATGCCTTGTTTAAGGCAGAGTTTAGAGGAGAACAGTCAGACTTGTTCGAGCTGATAGAAGAGCGACAGTAATGCATATGACGACACATCACAACCAAGGTATGCAGAAGAGCATCTCTAAACACACAACACGTTGAACCTTGAAGCAGATGGGCTACAGAAGCAGAAGACCACACCAGGTGTCACTCATGTCCGCTAAGAACAGGAAACTGAGGCTACAATTTGTACAGGCCCACCACAATTGGACAATAGAAGATTGGAAAAACGTTGCCTGGTCTGACGGGTCTCAATTTCTGCTGTGACATTCAGACGGTAGGATCAGAATTTGGCGTAAACAACATGAAAGCATGGATCTATCCTGCCTTTTATCAACAGTTCAGGTTGGTAGTGGTGCTGTAATGGTGTGGGTGATATTTTCTTTTCATTTATGTACATGGTCATACTGTACTAAGCCACAATTAGGCCTACATTGTTTGTGTGAAGAACAATGCATTTCAATTTAATCTGGAGCCTACTCATATTCACCATAACATTTTTGTCAACACACCTCTTGCAAAGTCTTTACATTTCGCTGCCCTAAAATCAAATCTCAATATGAAAACTGCATGTCCTAGCTAACATACCTGACATTTCCAAAGTAAAAGGAATGTAGTCATTGTTTCTAACTAAGACAAGGGTCACAGTTCAAGATTGGGAAAAGAATGTGATATAGTCGATTGGACATTACGTATGTCATATTAATAGAAATGAATTGATAGCACCCTGGACTATTTATCATAATCAGGTTCATCATGGCACTTTTTTAGTTAATATTATTCTGCCATTTAATCAAGATAAACATTTTTATACATGTATAATTTTAATATGTTTACAAACACCCATTATTACCTCAACGAGTTTATAGCTACATTTCTGCTCTTGGAAAATGCAGGCTACAATTGTGAGAAAATGTGAACCACTATCCCGCCTAGTGGCCAAACATCTCACTAAGAACATCTCCTGGTACATTAGGAGTAATTGTTTAGACTTTACCATATTAGATGATATGGATTCATATCGCTACCAACCATTGTGCCCTTTGCAGGAATGCTAAACAAATAACATGCTTAGCATCCCTTCGTCTTTCTATTCATGTTCCTCTGTTTGCATCCTGATGACTACAGCTTATAGTACCATAGCTGTGACATGACAGGTACCGTAGGTTTTAAGTCTGATGGTGGGTAGATATTTCTCATGCCTGACAAATGACAGTGATTTATAATAATATATGCCTTAAGGAGTAATTACACTGTCTTCAATCAATCCAGTGTCCTAATTAATGTTATTTAATTATGCATTCACTAATGTATATTTAGCTGGAAGGTTCTGTAACAATCCAATAAATAGACAGAATTACACTGATATGGATATGGTTGCCTCTTTTGGACATTGCATGTGTTACAAATTAAGGGAAAGGTCATATTCTGGTAGCTAAAAAGAATGGTCAAGTGACGTGTGATGTCCAAACTTTATTCAGAATAACAAACTGGGTTTGTTCAAATGAAAATAATATTGCACAGTAAAAAGTAAAAAGCTTTTATAAACATTCAAAAACCTCAAAGGGGTGTATGATTGACAAAACACAATTTTAGGCACCCTCCCCGAAATATAACATTTCAGAAATGCATTAGCAAAAATACTAACTGTAATCATACAAGGCAATAGTACACTGACCTATAGAATGTGGATTAGAGTAAACAGCTTTGTAAAAACACATGTTTTTATTAAGAATATGGTTAGAAAGGCAAGCGATAGTTACTCCAAAATGTTTTCTCCCATGAGTAGGAATTTATGCATGTCATTAAAGACTAATGCACAACAAATCATATCTTTCATATATGTAATCATCTGTAGAATCTTTTCAGTACATTGCCAATTTGCATAATAACGAACGCTTTGAACTAAATTGTCTCAACACACAAGACCACCTAGATGCATTTCTTTGTAACATACAGCGCTTGAATCCCACTGACATCTTTTAAAAGCCTTAATCTGTTTGTTTCAGATATGAATGATGGATTAGTTCCTCTATACTTACAATTATCAACTTATCAAGGTCCAAGCCATTTAAGCTTTGACACTAAGAGAAAACAGACTTGAAAAGTATACGCATTTACAAGGGCAACACAACATAAAGATCTTCAATAAAGATTGACTATCGGAAATCTGACTCACCGTGCGACCCAAAGATCACTAATTGTATGCAGATGTAAACCAAAGACTACAGGAGATTGACGGTCTGTGGGTCAAAAACAGTGATTCTCACACGGTTCAACTGTTACAATTAATTGTATCTGCATTTAGTTTTCATTTAGAAAAACATTACTAGTGAGTGGGTCAGTCTGCTTCCGTGATTTAAAGAATAGCTAAAGAAAAAACAGAATCCAAAGAATAAAGCTTCAGAAAAGCAGACTAACCTAATACCACACATGGCAACCCTTTCAGACAGTCACTAGGGCTGAAGACTGTTGGTGGCTCTAACTGGTGGTAATAGTGTAGCTGCGTGTTTATCCATAGCAGTGTTACATTACCTCTCAAATCATCACCTACAGGTAATGTAATCAGTGTCATTTAAAAGAGTTTGCGTTTCTCTACAATTCCGGCAAACTCTTCAAGAGTAACTCCACATAGGGTCTAAGAGAAAGGCCTCTTCTATGCCATATCACCAGTCTCCTCCTTCTCCTCACTCTCCACCAGACAGGTTTCGTCAGAGGTGGGTGACCTGAATGGTGGGTGGTACTCGAACAATGTGAAGATGGAACCGTACTGGTTCTTCTGGTGCAGAAACCAAATGACAGCGGAGATGCCAACGATTCCCACAACACTCAGAATTACCAGAGCTGAGACCAGTGGACTAGGAGCTGAGTGGAACAACAAGAACAACGCCCAAGGACATCACTATTGAGCTTACCGTGTGGCCATCTAAGAGACACAAATGCAAACAAAAGCTTCACTCACCAGCTTTGCCATTCTTCTCGGCTTCTAGAAAAAAATAAAAAATGACACAGATCAGTGAGAAATAATGTAACAGCCAATGATTATTATGGTTTATACCATTGCAGAAAGGTTATGGTTCAAATGATGCTAATAATAGAGGCTTACTTTCTGCAGTTTCACAGATCACGCCGTTCTCGTTGGTCAAACAGCTGACTTTCTCCCAGTACCCTGTACTACTGTCCATGATCACACAGGTTTCCATGGGTATCAGGTCCGATTCGTTGAGACTGCTTGCCCAGTTCTCAAAGCTCAGCGCAGTCTCATCTTGCCACTTAAAATTGTCATCTTATCAGACATATGAACCATCGATACATTACTTTTCCCCCTATTTAATTTCACCTCTTTCAAAGTCAAAACAATCCTGTTAAAAGCAAAAAAGTGTTGTCTGTATTTTCCTTCCTTCCAATTTGCACATGAAAGCTGTTCGTATCATGGTGGATCACAGTTTCAATAACTTGTTAATTTATTCCCCTGATTCTACTTCCTCAACACAAACCTTCATATAACAGGATTTCCTAAGGCTGTGCAGTTCCAAATAGGGAAGTTACTTTTCACATGCTTGCTAAATCAAAACAGGTCAGGGGAAACTATTCTTAGTGTTGACATTATAGTCAGTGTGCGCGCCAGGGCACATGTACAACACCTGACAGACATTATTAGAAATGTGCTCATGTTGCAAATCATGTTTTAAGTCTTCAGAAACAAACAGAACCCAAGGCCTTGTTTATAGATTACAGGTTGGGCAAAGTAAGCGCATTAAACTGTATACCCACAGTTAAATAAAGTAGCAGCATCATAATACAACAAAGCTTTCAAAAGATTCCTAAAGCACTTACCATCACTGTCATAGTACATGTTCAGCCAAATATGGATGTTGCCCTTCCACACCTGTGGACTATATGTGAAGATGAAGTCATTCTCTTCAACACTTTGGGCACTCACCAGATCTAAAAATAGACAACAATTGTCAATTTGTTGTAGTTAAAAACAAACATTGAGGTTTTTTGAAGTGGGTAAGCCTATACTAAAACGAAAAGCCTATCATCTAAACAACATGATATGGTAAAAGTCAACTTTCTTTAGTACCATATCCTGAGCAGAGACTTCTTGCATCATCAATCTTATAGCTTTCAGGCACATCTCCCCCTCCATGGATAAACAGGTAACATCTTTGTTTGAAAGGCACCCAGGTTCGCCCATCTGATGGACAGTCTATGGGAAGAATAAAAACAAAACAATATTGGCTCAAACCCCAGATATGTTGGTCCTCTTACAACTATATTTACAACAGATCAAGATTTTGAGACATCCATCACTAAAAACAATCTAATATTTCCAGGAACCTACATTCCTTCTTGAATTTGAATCAGGTATCTGAATGTACTAAAATGTATTGTTTACATTTAAGGGCTAGGTCCGGGCACAACTTTTAACATCATGAAACACTAAAGTGCTTGCTTGTTTAAAAAAATGAAGGTCACATAGCTACTTGTTTACGCGTGATGTCCGAAATACACGATTAAAAAGCAAACCACGAGAGGAGATGTCTACATTTTTCATTGCTAACACTACTAACGAGTATACACCAAAGGCATGCCATTGAAATGTCGGCAATAAACGACATCAAAATAAGTTTCACATTAAAAACTGTGTTGACATGAAAACAATGTTGCACATTGAACCGTCCGTGCCTAAACGAAAATACCTCTTGAAGTTTAAACTAAACACAATACTTTTGTCGGGCAACCAGACCAGAGCATTTCGTATCCATTTACTAAAACAACAATTTGCAATACAATTATTTTATTAACTTACCACCGGCAAAAGTAGATTGCCAATAAACAACAACAAAAATGAGTTTGCATAAAAATAAAGGGCGAACGTGACGTTCTTTCAGTGACTCCATGTTAGTAATCTGTGGTGCGTTCATTTCGCTGGAAAGTTCGCTACGTTTATTAACACTGTACTGAACGATCTGATCATTATGTGCCTTCTTGAACAATAGTCCATGCCCGTTGGCTTTCTTTCCTTCATAATGGTTGGCCATGCCTGTTGACAGCGCTCCCCAAGCCCAACTCCTCCCCGATTTTGAACTGGTTCTTCAGTACAGCACTGTTCCCTTTTAAACTTTCAAGAACGTAAATACGACCTGAACGCAGCTCTAGGAAGTTATTTGGGGGTTGGAGTTTATCTTTTTTTTTCCTGAAACCTCTCATGTGACTGCCATGATTGTGCTAGCCTGACGCTCTGAACTGAATTTTACATTTTATTTCCCTCCGTTTATATTCCGGAATATCTCAAATAAAAACTCAGTTGAGTGGAAGTGGCTAGTGAATCATGCACACAAAAACACGAAGTGGGCTGGGCTAGCTATTCAGGGACTGGAACCAGGCAAGTACTATCATTTTGTCATTATAAAGCCCTTGACTGCTTAAATCAGAGGAGCTAGTTCAGTGCTACAAAATTGTGATGTATGTGGGTTCCCATTATAGATTTCAGGAGATTTCTCTGGAGTAAAGGGGGGATTACTCAACAGGTCGTCACGCCGTGCCTGAACTAAACTACTCCCACAACCACAAATGGGGGGGAAAAAATCCAAATATTGTAAAAAATAGATATAGTAGCTTCATGATAATGCATTTTTACATGTAGCTACTATGATTTTGGATAGCATGATGACATTATTCCATTTTAAAATGGTTATTTTCAGTATCAATAACAATGAGGGTACGGGGTTTGATGTTTTATTTGGTCAAAGAAGTGGACATTGATTTTTAGAAAATTCCGCCATATTGCCTCTAGATGGCGCCATAACTACAGATTTGCAACCCAGTTCGCTTGGGAATTTGCAGTGTTTTATATTTATTAAAATTACATAAAAAAGAATGTGCCACTTTCTTTATTAGTAAGTGTACTGAAACTAATGACGAATTGGATGAAAATACATTCCACTTTTTCGAAGGTTGTGTCCAAATCCCTGCTGAAAAATCCCACTCATAAGCCTAGTATTAATTATTAATAATGACATTTATTATTTATGACATTAAACATTACTGTCTCATTAATTAATCCAAAACTCAAAGTGATTTTGCAGAGATGCTCAGGTTATGGCTGGGAAAAGGCGCAAGACGTTCAAAAGTGAGAAAATGTTTGGTGGGAACTGGAATGGCAGAGTGCTCAGTGGGGTATGTGAAAGCCACAGCCCTAGACAAAAAAGCAGATTAGAGACACTGCATTAATAAATGAGAAAATCAACAGGGAACATAGACGCAATGTCTGCCGCATAATCACTCCCAAAATCAACCAGCAATGCCAGAGATTCTTGTGGAGGTTTAACAGCCAGACTGCATAGTTCACTGACATAAAATGAGAACAGAAATTTCACAGTCAACGCAGATGATCACTGGACAAGACTGTGACTGATAACAGACACGTAGTTAATGTGTTGCCTTAGGTAGAAATGAAAGCATTTAATCTTTCAAAACATCAACAAGTACATTAAATTGATAGCCTGGTTTTATCTTCAGGAGGCCTTCCGGACCTGAGACTAATTAGACATTTTAGATTGAACACTGTGTGTGAGCACAAGAAGAACAATCATGGAGACCCAGAAAGATCAGTCATAATAGGCAGATAGAATGACAATACACTTTCATCACTCACCAATGGAATGGAGCTGGATGTTGAGACCATGGAGAACCCGGAACACTTTTAAGTGCTTCTTGAACTATAACGGCCATATACTGAGGTGAAATAGAGTATGTGTTCTATTTACATTCAACAGAATCGTTACCCTTTTTTTTTGCGGTCTCCATTAATAGCTCTGATATTACCTGAAGACAAAGAGCTTTGTGATGAAGCAGAGCCTGTCCTGGCTTGTACGGTAGACGCAGGTGGCTGCAGGATTTAGCTCGGGTCTGGCTCCTCATCTGTCTGCTGTTCTCGGCTTCCCATCGAGTGGCAGCACACCCTGCAGGAGACCAGAAACACCCATCTGCCAGTCCAGGCCCGGCCACCATAGTCTGTCAGCTCCACGCCCTATCGCTCCAGCCTCAATCAATCACCCATCCCCCCCAATTTTCAACAAGCCCTGGCTGGGACAGGGACATGGTGTTGATGATCCTCTCTGCGCAGCCCTCAACCCCATGGCTGTGAATGTGCTGTTGGCAAACACTGTAATCCAAGTCAATATCTCATCACCAGTAAGGCCTGCTCAGGCATTCTCAGCACAGACTACAGCAATGTGTCCAGGTATATTGATTAGATTGCCTTTGTAGCTGATTTGGGGCGCAGATGGCTCAGTGGGTAGGGAGTCAGACTTGTAGTCAGAAGGTTGCCAGTTCGATTCCCGACTGAGCCAAATGTCGTTGTGTTCTTGGGCAAGACACTTTACCCTAATTGCTCCCAGGTCGTTGCTGTAAATAAGAAATTGTTCTTAGTCAACTTACCTGGTTAAATAAAGGTTAAATAAATAAATAAATAAATTTATAGAACAGGGCCCTAAAATTTGAGTAAAATATAGGAAGGTTTATGAGAAACTGCTCTGTCAGAATTATATTAATTGGTTGGATTGACATAGGGTATGATTCTACCCCATTTTCCAATGTCCTATAACAGCTTCTGTACATCATTTGCGAATCTTAACGGACTACGTATAATTCCCTTTTGTCACAAGAGGAAATCTGAGGAAATGTGTCACACACATATCTTCATTTTATGAGAGAGCGGTGTCAATTTCATCTCTGTGTGAGGGAAGGTGGGTGTCAGTATGTTGAGACAAATGACTGGAATTCTCATCTGGTCGGAGGAAATTGCTACTGTAGAATTAATCACATACCCTGGCCTTGGTGAGCCAGTCATTGGTAAGGAGATTGGTCTATACAGGCTGCACTCTGCTGTCACTCCAATCATTTCCTGAAGGCCTTTGGCTTTGTGAGGAAGCTCAATAAGAATAACACTGCAAAGGCTGTGTCAGCGAGCACTGCTGATAAAGACTATGAAATGATTTTACCTCAACACCTTATCTGTGGAGACCAAGGTTACGGGTGTCATTTATGTACAATAGGAGCCTCAATGAAATGTTGAAATATATTACACCCAAGACATGCAGAATTTTAGATAGGATTGACTTTTATTCTGGCAATGAACACATTTCACACGAAGGACCTACTGTAGCATACAATGCTACACAACTCATACTCGACCTATAAAGCAATGGGTTCAATATAGTGTATCATGTTGCTTTGTTTTACAATCATTACTTCGGATTTTAACAACTCTATGTTGGGATGAAGCAGCTGCAGCAGGAGAAATTATTTATTATAAAAATTATAGGATTTTTTTTATTTTAATGAATGCTTATTGATCGCTTTGAATATATATATTAATTTATATATTATTTACTTTAGATGTGAATTGTGTAGGATTGTTAAACTATTATGTAATATTCATATTGTAAACAGGATTTGACTGCAATATGTGGTATCATACTGAACTCTTATATTGATGCTACAAATGTAGGAAAGGTATTTGGATGCAGGTGCATATAAGAAATAATTAGAATATCGTTCAATCTTGATGATTACGGCTTACAGCTCATGGAAATCAAAATTCCAGTATCTCAAAATATTAGAATAAAGAATTTATAATACAGAAATGTAAACCTGAGAAGAGTTTTCTGAAACATATTTTAATTATTGCACTCAATACTTTTGGTGCTCCTTTTGCCCGAATTACTGCATCAGTGCTGCTTTTCACGGAGGCAATCAGCCTGTGGCACTGCTGAGTTGTTATGGAAGCCCAGGTTGCTTTGATAGCGGCCTTCTACTCATCTGTATTGTTCCCCTTGATAATACCCCATAGAATCTTTATGGGGTTCGGGTCAGGTGAGTTGTCTGGCCTAATCAAGCACTATAATACCATGTTCAGCAAACAAGTTACAATTTGTATGTTGCCAAGTCCTGCTAGAAAAGGAAATCAGCATCTCCACAAAGCTTAACAGCAGATGGAAGCATGAAGTGCTCTAAAATCTCCTGGTAGATGGCTGCATTGACTCTGGACTTGATAAAAACAGTGGACCAACACCAGCAGATGACATGGGAACCCTACACTGTAAACCCCAATCTGCCCATGACACAAAATGTTATTGTTAAGTCCACACAAATGTTCATGACTGTCAAAACAACATAAAAACTTTATGTTCACTTAACACAAACATTCACCCCTTGTGAGGTTGACATAATTATTTTATGTTAAGTCAGCAATTTTTTAGTTTTGAGTTTATTCTACTAAAATATAAACATTGCTTAATTAGTTCAAGGCCAATGAACAACACATATACTGTGCACTTAGCATATATTTTGATAGTTAATTAAACTTAGTAACTGGTAGTTAAAATGTATACTCAATGTGTTTATGTTCATTTGACAAGCAGTCATAATGTTCATGTGATATTTCCCAGCATGCTCTGCTGTATGTTGAAATCCTGGAATTGTTTAATTATTTTAGTGTTTTGTATGGATATTGACTAATTAATTCCACCCTTGCTAAACTAATATTAAATGCATAAATTCTTCTAAATAATCCAATAATTTAATGAAAAATGTTTTTGCACCCGCAACTGTAATGACTGTTCAGAGTAAATAAGTAATAACATCTTGCTGGCCTAACTGAAACTGGATTCCAAAAGGGAATTCCCTTTACCTTTACAGGAAAGGTGCTTTCAACCATTATGGGTTGAACCATTTGGTTTGAACCAGAGGTAACCCAAGGCAATGTATACTGGGAAATTTTACTGGAGGTGTGGCTTAATATTGTACTCAATAATTTTATGTTACTACAACGTAGTCTTGACTAAATTAATTCAAGTTCATATAACAAGATTACAGCAAATCATTTCAAATTAATTACATTTTGTTAGAACAACGTACTTTTTTTTAGTGTATATGACATACAATTGAATGCTAAGAAAACATAAATCAGTTATGTTGTATGATTAAAAAAGTTACGTTCATCAGACATAAATTCGCAGTCAAAAAAGGGTCATGTGACACATTTATTTTGTGTCTATTGTACTCAATATTTTCATGTTACCATAGTTTACTAAACTAAAATTTTTGAGTGCAAGCAGTTTCCAAAAAAATTTTAGGTTGACTGAGCGAATTCGGATTTACAGTATCACAACTATCACTAACTGTGGAAACTTCACAATGAACTTCAAGCAACTTGGATTCTGTGCCTCCCCACTCTTCCTCCAGACCAGTGGCGTAGCCAGAAAAAATTATATGGGTGTGCATCTAACGCTGCGTTCCATTTGGCTCGGAACTGGGAATGACATCACACAACCGAGTAAAACAAGTTGATTGCATTCCAGTTACCGAAGTGGGAAAACACCCAGCCATAGATGTAGCATACAACTAGCCATGTTAGCCATTTTTAGCAAAACCAGTTGATAAAACGCATTTTGGTGTGTTTTCACGCCTTCTAACGCTGTAGCAACATGTCCAGAGAAAACAGTTTGACAGTACTGTGTGTACGACAATTTTTATGAAAAACAAAACAATTACTAAAAATGAACAGTAACAACAACTGTCATTTACTGTTGATACAGGGTGCTGCCATCTTGGAAAATGAACTTGGGGATAGTGAAATATCTCAGACTTTGCGACTAGGAATTTCCCACTTGGGCGGGCATTCCATTAAAATTCCGACTAGGAACTCGGAATTTCCGACCTCCGAGTACAAATGGAACGCGGCATAAATACATGAAAACATGACTCCACCACCACCAACCATCCACTACTCCATCCATCTGGACCATCCAGGGTTGCATGGCACTCATCAGTAACCAAGACTGTTTGAAAATTAGTCTTCAAATACCTGTTTGCTGCTTTGTAATGGCATTTTATCAGCTGCTCTCTTAACCAGAGGAATTTGACAGTAACCTTCCTCATTATGCCACTGCACGAACCTGTCTGTGTCCTGAATCAGCCACAAATGGTTTCGTAGTACGATGATCACGCTTAAGTTAAATTTGTGAAATGTCTAATATTTTCTTACCTTGTCCAAGGCACTGCACTACTTGATGCTTTTCCGCAGCAGAAAGATCCTTTTTCTTTCCCATAGTGCTTGAAACCTGTGGCCTGCTTAATAATGTGAAACATCCTTCTTAAGTAGTGTTCCTTTAATAGGGCTCACCTGACAAACTAATTATCACAGGTGTCTGAGATTGATTTCAGTGATCCAAAGATCCTGGAGACAATACCATCAATGAGTTTAATAGAAAAACAAAATATTTAATGTTTATGACACTTTATTCCAATTTGCATAATATTTTGGAAAGTGGCATATATACCTGTTCCAAACTGTAGATATCCTGCATTTCCTGCAACCAAAAAGCTTAACTTAACATTATACTGCTGTTTACATTATGTTTGTAACATCTTCTGGATGCAGTACTGCTGCGCCCCAGATCCCGTCTTCACACACCACAGAGGACCATCATTCCAGCTCACGTGAACGCATCCCTCAAAAGCGCTCACAATCAACGGAATACTGAACACCTGTGTCCTGCCCTATATTACCATGCCTGTTAGAGTTGGACATTGTGAGGTATTGTTTGTATTATGCTGCGACATACTGAGCCTGTTTATTCCTATTCTGATTACGTAAGTGTTTTGACCTTTTTCTGCCTGAGACCTACGTTGTTGTATTTTGCCCTCCTGTACTGTTGCCTCTCGATCAGCGGTGTTACGGATCCTTCCTGCCCTTTTGACATCAACATTCAAATTCTGGTATTGTCATGGTTCGAGTAGTCCTGTGTATCGACCTCTGCCTGCCTGACTACTGTTTGGATATTGGACAAAGTGGATATTAAACTCCTTGCTCTATTGGATTCTCCCTGTGTTTGCGTCGTGGTGATTTCAGAATATCTCACCATACCAACAGAGATGAACCCTGCGGAGCTGAATGCTCGACTGTCCCAGCAGGAGGAGCGGATTGATGAGCTCTGTCAGTTGAATCAACAAGCCACTGTTACACCTCAGCCTTTTAATTTACAGGTACCTCCTACATTCACCCTGCCTGTATCTGCACCCAATAAATATGACGGCTCCCCCCAGGGTTATGGAAGGGCTTCTTAATGCAGTGCTCCGAATTCATCAACCATCATTCTGCCCATTTTCAGACAGATAGAAAAAAGGTGGATTACATTTATTCATTATTAACCGGTAAGGCCCTGGAGTGGGCAATGGCATTCTGGACCACTAATAATGATGTGTTGAATTCCATGACTGAGTTTTTACAGCTCTTCAATTATGTATTTGATCACACAGCCACAGGATGTAGCACAGGAGATCGGCTGTGTGAAACATCTCAAGGCAGACGCTCAGCAGCGGATTACGCTTTGGAATTCCGTACCCTGGCGGCTGGCAGCAGGTGGAGTAACACTGCTCTACTCACCGTCTATCGACGCAAGCTGTCTGGGGATCTCCAAGCGGAACTGGCCTGTAGAGGTGATCAGACTTACTTAAATCAATACATTAAAAGGTCCATCTCCATTGACAATTTGTTGGCAGACAAGAGGAGATCACTACCTCTCCGATATGGTGTCCCCGCTGTTTCTGCAATAGGACATTTGGCCTCCAAGGACCCTGAGCCGATGCAGATCAGGCGTTCGCCTCTCTCACAGACCAAGAGGCAAAGATGTATCCAGCAGTGCCTTTGCCTGTATTGTGGTGAGGGGCAACATACACTCAGCACAGAGGCGTCATGCCCATTGAAACATGCCCCCTCATATTATTGAGCCAAGTGGATTTTCCTTTTAATATCTGTATTTGTGGGCACATGTTTCCGTGTGTTGTGCACACTGTGCTCCCTTAAAAAAATAGGTGCATGACGCTTCTGACTCAGCATGTGCCCTGTTCGACCACCTAGGAAAGGCCCCATACACCCTGCATCAAGCAAAGGTAGGAGCTTCTGAAGCGGTTACTATTTCCAATAAACAACTCAACCTACCTGTCATCCTCTCTGTTAATGGCGTGCAAGTTGATTCAGGGGCAGTCTGGAACTTTATTGACAGTCGGCTAGCCCATGAATTAGGGGTTACCCTCACGGCTTTACCCTCTCCCCTCAGGATTAACACGCTGGATGGACAACCCAGTTGGATCTGGGTATGTAACCCATCAAACTGCACTCATTAAACTGCAAGTCGGCATCCTTCACAGTGAATGTATTCAGCTCATAATCCTGTCCTCTCTCCGGGAGCAACTCATCCTTAGCTACCCCTGGCTCTGTCTCCATGACCAGTGCTCGAAGTGGGGCGGTACTCACCGTTACGCAGTACCGGCACCTCTACATTTTACTGTTAATCCATGTTGTAGCCATGGGTCCAAAACCAAAAGGCACTTCACTGTAGGTCAAAGTATGACCTTTCCAGAGGCCAAAAGGACAACTTTGTGCCAGGCGGACCTAAAACCCCTCAGACCTTGAAGGTTGGTGTGAGCGGAACTGCTAGCAATGAGGAGTCTGCAGCTACCAACCTTAATGTTACCTTAGTCAATGACCCCGATGTCAACAATAACGTGAGTAACGAAACACATGCATGGCTTGACTGTTTGTCAAGGGACACACACACACACACAACTTGTTTAAATAAATACATTTATGTTGTTATAAATAACAATAAATTGTTGTTGTACCAGCAATATCTCCAAGTTTTGTTTTTCACTGTAGAAATCTCAAATGTTAATGATTTGTCAATGCAAGAGAGTACCGGCACCTTTTTCTTCCCATTTCAAGCACTGTCCATGACCCGGTAATATCCTGGAAAAAAGGTGAACTTATTTCATGGAGTGATGCCTGTCTGTCAAATTGTTAATCTACCACCTGTAGAGCCACCTCCATAGAGGAGTGTCAGGCCGGCCCTGTTACCTACATTCTGGAGTGCTATGCACAATTCCACTTGTCTTATCCAAGGAAAGGCAGCCACTCTGCCCCATCATCGTTCATGGGATTGCGCCATCAAACTACTGCCTGATGCCATCTACCCTAAAGGTCAATTCCTGAGACGGAAGCCATGAGCACCTACGTGGATGAAACTCTCCAGCAGAGTTCTATCCGACCTTCAATGTTTCCGGCAGCCTCTAGTTATTTTTGTGGGTAAAAAGGATGGGGGTCTCTGTTTCTGTATAGAGTACAGAGCCCTCAATGATTTCAAAATCAAGCATTGGTAACCTCTGCCTTTAATTCCTGCCGCCCTCGAACAAGTAGGACAAGTCACAATATACACAACTCGATCTATGTTGAGTCTACAACTTAATTCGCATTCGCAAAGGAGACGAATGGAAGACTGCATTCATCACTCACCGGGGCCATTATGAATATCTGGTCATGCCGTATGGATTCACCAATGCTCCGGCTGTATTCCAATCTTTTATGAATGAAATCATCCAAGATATGCTGGACCAATTCATGGTGATTTACATAGATGATATTCTTATACTCCTCCTCCATGTCTGACCATATTACTCATATTAAGAGGGTACTCCAACGGCTTCAGGACAATGATCTCTACATCAAGGTGGAAAAAAGCGCTTTTCACGTCACCACTGTATCTTTTCTGGGCTTTGTCTCACCCGGTGGGGTTCACATGGAAGATGGAAAGATCACTGCCATTACGCAATTGGCCTTTACCCCGTACAGGAGAGGAACTCCAACGCTTTCTGGGATTCACCAACTTTTACCGTAGATTAATCTGCAACTTCAGCACCATCACTGACCCCTTACACACTCTCTCCAGTTAAGGGACGTCGAAACTATCCTGGATTGATGACGCTGTGACAGCTTTCCAAATGCTTACACAACACTTCGCCGCTGCTATTTTCCGACAGCCAGACCCTACCAGTCCTTTTATTGTGGAAGTGGATGCCTCCGAGATAGGGGTTGGTGCGGTCCTTTCCTAGCATCATAGTACCAATTCTAAAGTACATCCATGTACCTTCTTTTCCCGAAAGCTGTCCCTGCGGAGGGACATTATGATGTGGGTAACAGGGAACTACTGGCTATTAAACTAGCTCTTGAGGAATGGCGCCACTGGTTGGACTGACCACCTTAACCTCTAATACCTCCGCAATGCAGAAAGTCTGAACTCACGTCATGGCTGGTCATTGTTTTTTAACCGTTTCAACTTTTCTGTCTCTTACATACCAGGAACGAAGAATGTCAAGGCTGACCTACTCTCCCGCTAGTTTGATACCCCAACCAGGACATCTTCTCCAGAGACCATTCTACCTACTGCCTGTGTGGTAAGACCCATTCTATGGGTCATTAACACTGTAATCAAAAACACCCTCATTACAGATCCAGCACCGCTGTTCACACCTCCGGGTCTTACCTACGTGCCTGCGTCAATTTGGCCCCAACTACGGAGGAAAGGTCTTGGGTTCCAGCAGGAGACATCATCGACCCCACTTTGGTCCAGGCCTTCCATCAAGCTCGTCCTGACCGTCCTGCTCCTTGGCCCTGGGGTCGTCCGCCGTTGCAGCTCTCTGAGACGTTTGTGGAGGGGGGGCTCTGTAACATCTTCTAGATGCAGTACTGCTGCGCCCTGGATCCCGCCTCTGCACACCACTGAGGACCATCTTTCCAGCTCATGCGAACACATTCCTCAAAAAATGCTCGCAATCACCGGAATACTTAACACCTGTGTCCTGCTCTATATTACCGTGCCTGTTAAGAGTTGGACATTGTGAGGTAATGTTTGTAGTATGCTGCGAGATACTGAACCTGTTTATTCCTATTCTGATTACATAAGTGTTTTGACCTTTTTCTGCCTTAGACCTACATTGTTGTATTTGCTCTCCTGCACTGTTGCCTCTCGGTCAGCGGTGTTACTGACCCTGCTTGCCCTTTTGAAATCGACATTCGGATTCTGGTATTGTACATTGTTTGAGTATTCCTGTGTATTGACCTCTGCCTGACTGACTACTGTTTGGATATTGGACAAAGTGGATATTAAACTCCTTGCTCTATTGGATTCTCCCTGTGTTTGAGTCGTGGTCATTACAATGTTTTACATTACAGTATATTATATACATTGCACTGTAGATATCCTGCATTCCCTGCACCTTAAAAGCTTGAAAGCTTAAAAATGTTTACATTATGCTGCTTACATTATACTCTACATCACAATATATTTAATACATGACACTATTCATATACTGTAGATCAGCCGCGGTCGGTGGATCTTAATTGGGGAGGACGGGCTCGTATTACGCTCAGAACCGGAGTGAATGGAATGTGTGCAAATCAAAAAAAACAATTGGTTTTGTTCGTTGCGCACCATTCCATTCACTCCGGTTCCGAGTGTAATACGAGCCCGTCCTCCCCAATTAAGATCCACCGACCGCGGCTGCTGTAGATACATATATAGCCTATATACATAAACCTGTCCACATACTGTAAATATCCTGATCTCATTCTGCTTACATCCTGCTCCTTAAAGATAACATTTTTTATATTTCTTTGATTTATGTACAAAAAAGACAAAAATCCTTGTTTGGTAAAACTTAGTTGGCAATAAATATTTTTCTGATCATCAATGTGAAAGACTGGTGGAGAACATGCCAACGCCCATGAAAGTCAATAATAATAATTATTATACATGTAACGATTACTCCAAGACGAAGATAATAATAAGAATAATAATGTTTATTCTGTACTAGTAAAGGCGTATAGTACATATCTAGCAGGACACAATAATGCAAGCGGATATACAGGCTCTGTTAAGTTACCAAAAGCCATGCAGTCAGAAAAGCAGAGTTCCATTAACTAATCGGGTTCTCAGACAGGCAGAATATTCGGATACAAGGCAGAATGAATCAAGCGAAGGTACAGGGGATAATCCAAAACAGAATACTTAAATAACAATGCAGGGGTCAGGCCAGAATAACAATACAAGAATAGAATGCTCAGTAGGAAGAAATCAATACTTACAATACCTTACGAAGAGGCAATAGTGTGTGTGTGCTTTATATACAGACTGGGTGAGAGCAGTTGTACAGAATTTGGGTGATTGAGTCCGAGTTATGGGAATTGTAGTTCTGAGCAGTCTAGGATAGGGAAGCTGTAGTTCTTAGGGAAGGGGAACTGGGGAATGTTACAATACAATTATTATTATTCTACCAAATATTGATTTTTAAACTGAATTAAAAATGATTATTGTAATGAATTACACGCACTATTATTTTGAAAAGAAAAATTAGACTTTGTGTTGCTTGCATAATTGATGCTGCATTCCATTTGGCTCAGAAGTGGGAGGTCGGAACTGGGAATGACGTCACACCCGAGTAAAACAAGTTGATCGCATTCCAGTTACCGAAGTGGTAAAACCAGTTGATAAAACGCATTTCGGTGTGTTTTCACGCCTTCTAACACTGCAGCAACATGTCCAGACACAACAGTTGGACAGTACTGTGTGAACGGCAATTTTTGTGAAAAACAAATAAAACGATTACTAAAAATTTACAGTAACACAGTACTGTCATTTACTGTTGATACAGGGTGCTGCCAACTTGGAAAATGAACTTGGGGTTAGTGAAATATCTCAGACTTTGCGACTAAGAATTTCCCACTTGGGCGGTCGTTCCAGTAAAATTCCAACTAGGAACTCGGAATTTCAGACCTCCGAGTACAAATGGAACGTGGCAATAGTGTTGACAGGCGAACGCGTTAGCCCCCCTGCTAGCTAAGGGCATGCGTAACGATTTGATCAACTTTGACAAGGGCCAAATTGTGATGTCTAGGTCATAGTATATCCAAAACTGCTGAAGGAAATGTGGTGAACCAGCGACAGGGTCATGGCCGTTCATGGCTCATTAATACACATGGGGAGCAAAGGCTGGCCTGTGTGGTCCGATCCAACCAAGGGGGTAGGTTTAGAGGAAGTTGAAGCTACCATGGGCTTTGCGGCCAACAGTGTTACTGCACCCCTTGCGGCCCAAAAACACTTTTTCCCATAGAATTTCATGGTGAAAGAAACTTCTATATGTCAGCAGATAATTTCCATTGGGGTACATCAAATTACCAGCCCAAACACTTGTTTAAAAAAATTACATTTACTAGTAGCCGAATTCAGAGTTATTAAACTAGGCATGATGAACACGCAGTGTTGCTACCGGTTGCTACAAAAACACAAACAAACTGTTGCTAGTGCGCATGTCCTTTGGGCCGCACAACGCGGAAGATCTGGGTATTTTGGAGCTCCAGGTTCGCTTCATGCACTTTTGAGCAACTTTCATTGGAATCAACGGGGCTCCATGCCTAAGGCACCATCCAGCTCTCTTAATACATCTGGATCCAACAGACAAGCCACTGTAGCTCAAATTGCTGAAAAAGTTAATGCTGGTTCTGATAGAAAGGTGTAAGATTACAATGCATCACAGTTTGTTGTGGGGCTGCTGTTTTGGTGGCAAAAGGGGTACCTACATAATATTAGGCAGGTGGTCAAAATGCTACGGCTGATAGGTTTAGAATGATTCATTTCTATGATGCCAAAACATTTTCATAGGTCAGCTACAATACGTGTATGCTTACTGGTTCTGTGAAGGAAGAAACTACGTGGAAAAAGTTGTAAACATTTTTTACAGGGTTTATGGTGCTTGGATAAACCTGAAATCCCTCAGTAGGATGGTCAAAGGTTGCTCACATGCTTCCACCAATCGTGCAGCCAAGCCATCCAATTCTGATCACACTGCTCTTTTAAAATGGAAGCCTTTATTGTTAGCCTTTAGTTAGTACACATTCAGAAGGATTACATACTTACCAACTATACTTCTGCATTTGAACTCACAGGGGCCCGATCTGCACACAAGGAGTTGCTGGAGATCAAACTGGCAAGGTACATCCAAATTTTCAACTCCCTTACCCTGTCAGTATTTTACCAATTTGCACTGCCCCCGTGCTGGGCCACCCTGGCCACTGTAACATAAGCCGCTTTCCGACCACAGGGATTTTTGCAGTTCCTAGAACATAACGTTCCTATAACCCTTTTTTTCTTGTGTTCCGATAGAAGAAATTGCGGGATTATTTAGTTCCTATAACCTTTTTAGCTCCTACTCCAGAGCAGTGTCTTTCCCTTTTCCCTTTTCTTAGGTCTACGTTTATTGGTCCAATTGGCTTCGTTTTTCTGTTGCGTATATACTACATATTATGCTGGAGCCTTCATCTTTTGTGTTTCTGAAATTGCTACTCAATTTCTATGACTCGAGCCTAGTTTTTAAACGCTGCGGTTCGAACTCCGTAGGACATTATCAACACAACATTATTTTTAAAAAATTGTATTGGATGTCGTTTTCAGCCTCGTAATCTGAACAAACAGCAAGCTGCTGAAGGAACCAGGAAAACAACCAGATCATCCGCATAGACATAAGATGATTTACACACTTATCTCCAATCATACACCCAGTTTTACAAACATTAAACTGTGAAATGTTGTTGTATGTGACGCTATGCTAAAGTCTAGTGACAACGCTATTAAAGCCTGTTGCGGTGCTTGCGTCACTCTCTTATTCCTCCTACCAGTTCCTATGGCCACTTGACCAGTGCGAATGCAAATAGCAAAACCGGTTTTGGGGGAGAGTAGTTAGTAGAACTGTTTAGAAGTGGACTGTTCCTATAACTACGTTCCTGTAACTACTTGGTCGGAAAGCGGCTATTGTTGTCCTGTAAAAGAGAGACTTAGCCCACTATGCCATGCTGTACCCCCAGAACATTATTTCATGGTATTAAAAAATTCAGAAAAAGCTATTTAGATGGGACAATGATTTACTACACTGTTCTGTACTGATTTGCTATTTAATCAGTAACTTCAATGAGGACATAAATGAGTTGCGATTTTTTGCTATTTTTCTCCCCTGCCAATTGGTGTTGTCCAATTTCCCATTAACCCTACCTTGTGTTTATCTCCGTAACTTACTGTTATGAGCCAGCTGGTTCTTTTCACACTCCTCATTCAACATGAAAGCCTTTAAGCAGATCATGTGTGGGATGATTACACTGAGTAATTATACTTCTGCGATTGAATTCACAGGTGCCCGATCTGCACAAGAGTCGCTGGAGAGCGACGTGGCAAGGTAGATAATCCGATTTATCTATCCCTAATCCTGGGCAGCGCTATGCCATTTTGCGCTGCCTCGTGCTGGAGGTTCCGGGCAGGAGATGCCGAATGTGCCCTTACTTTTGGTCGTCCCCTACATGCTAGTCTCCTGAGCCTATGATTTTGTCATTAAAATTACAAAAATATGCCCCCCCGAAAAAAATAATAAAATAAAATCATAAAGAAATTAAAACAGCTGCTGATAACTGTACCTGCTGCATTCCCTTTTTTATCTCTACAATTGTCCCACTGTATTTAGCACAGTTTAATATTTGTCAAGATTTATCCATACATGTTTTTACAAAAATTAAAACATTCTGTGTATTTCATTTTACTTATATTTGGTGTGATCCCAACTGGTCTTGTCCAATTCCCACTAACCCTGCCTTTTCGGCAGCTCTGCAAACACTTGGACAAATGCAGGATGGTTAAGGGCGCTTACATGGTTCATCTAACCACGTCAGCAAGATGTCAGATTCTTTTCGCACTGCTCATCCAACTCTGAAGCCTTTAAGTCAGTTCATGTGTGGGATGCTGTCTATTGTATTTGAATGTCTTTTGCCTAGGTTGGCCTTGAAAATGAGAAATGGTTCTCAGGTTAATTACAAAGAAAATCATTGTGGAGAACAACACTTACATATAGGGTAAGGTGGGGTAAATAGCCCCCTGGGGTAACTGCCCCCCTATTTTATTTCACATAATGTCCACAACATCTCACCAAATTTATCCCCCAACACCTTCCCTAGCTGGCATTGATCATGCACAACTAAAATGTCCTTTGCATAATAACAATTTCTTTAGATATTCCCACAAAATGATTTTAAGGTCAATTGATTACCGTACATTTTTCATATTTTTAAAACGTAGATATATTTCAATGAAGTTAGAGCTATACATTTGTTTTAATGCATATGTAGGAAAGCCTTAACATATATAATCCACAGGTCTAAAGATAAAAAATATATATATTTTGATAAAAGGAGTGTGTTGGATGAGTGTGCTGGAGGCAACTGCCCCCCCGCTATGGGGTAACTAGCCCCCCATTTATGGTAATGGCTGTGTTTTCACCTGTCATTTAGGCAATGACAAACCTGGTTAGTACTAGCTAGTTATGCTAACTTCGGTGGAGGAAGAAGAATGAAGAGGAAGGCAGCAGTACTTACAGGCTTGCTAGTGGAATAACTAGCCCCCCCCCATATTCTAAAATAACAACATTTAATCTAATAATTTAATTTGCCTAAGCTTGGCTATGATCCAATCACATCAGATTTTTCCTCCGAACTTTGCTTTATTGTGTTGTTACCCCACTACTTAATTTTTTTTTCAAGTAATCTAAAAATCTACCTCTAGCCATTTATTTCCCTTCGTAATTAATCTACACATTCCTATGATCCAAATATATTTTTTTTCTCCAAACTTTGCTTTTTAGACTTTTTGCTGGTACCTTGCCAGCTTGCTTTTTAAACATGGGTGGGTTATTTACCCCTCTGTTAAATAAAGTGGTCTCATAGAGAATAACAGAGTAACTTACATAAAAACATGTTTTCTCATGGACATTTCTATTGAGGTTTTCGACCTTTTTCGTTGAGTGAACTGGGTGGGACTTCCTAATGGTTAGAAAATGATCACATAATCTATGTCATCAGGAGAAAAACTAGAATGACTTAAACTCTTAAAAAAACATTTCTTAACTGCAGGTAGCATTTAAACTTTCAGTAGGTACAGTCACCTCAGAAACAATTGGCACCCTGAAAAATATGCTGATTGAAATAAACAAAAAGGTTAAAGATATATTTCATGCAGAAAAATGTGGGGAAATTATATTAGTTTATGCTAACATAATAGTTAAAATGTAGATTTTTCTAAATGATTTGCACTACTGAAGTTTATTATAAATACAATTACAAAAAAATGCATGAGGACATTACATTTGGGAAATGACACAATGGCATAAAGTTTCCAGACGACATGATGGTTACATGGACATTTACTCTGCAGAGTCCTCTAGTCTTGTCTTTAGGAGTGGGTGCTGATTAGCAAGACAGAGGGGCAAGATGAGAAACCAGACGTAACAGCAGACAGAAGACAAGTAGTGCGTCGAATTATGGAAGTCACAAAGAATACATTGATATCGCAGTGTTGGCCAAGAACAAAACAATGTGGTGTTTAATTAACAGTGCTTAGGCAGATTTCTGTTTTTAGTGTTATAAGGCAAATATGGAATTCCAATGTTTACCAGAAATCCATGACAATAAAAATGCAAAGATCTCTTCCAATCAACACTAACACAGAGACAAACCAAATCCAATGAAAGTTTTTATTAGAAAAAAAATCTAAGAAATTAACAGAAATAAAACTTAACAATCTACTGAAAAAAGTATTTTTTGGCGTTAACAATCACTAGAAAATGAAAACACAGAGTGAGGTTTCCTTAAAACTGGACATACAAGTAACCACTGGCAAATTCGTGGCACATGTAAAACAAAATAAAAAATGTACTCTCATATAGATCTCTAGGAAAATCTGGTATTTCTTCAAACGGTCTGTACAAAACTTCTCTCCATAAATTATTACTTTTCAATATAACTTAATGACTGTTTTACACTATGGTTAATTAAACGAGCATTTATTTCTTTAAACACCTCTTCAACTGTTGACCCAGGCGCAGTATGGCATTGGTTCAGACATTACTAGCCTTGTCCAGATCTAGACAACCGATGTAGACGTTACTAGTAGCATAACCTCAGTACTTGACTGTATTAGATATCAGTCTCAGGCATTCAACAGGAATCTCAAGTATTGTTAAAATGGCCCTTTACTATAGTAACTCAACTCAAGCTGACTGCAGTGGAAATGCTGCTGTAAGATTGTCTAGACTGACAAAGCAGCAATCACAATTCTCAGGAGTCCAAGAAATATCACAATGTTAAGCTTTAGCTTTAACCACATTTATTAGCCTCTGGAATCTCTTGTGATGAAAGCAGCCATTCTACTTTTGAAACTATGAAACTGAATGTCTGAACACAACTGAAACACGCTCAACGCACAATTGTCCTTATAATGATTATGTCTTAAAAAAAAAAAATGTTGTTTGTTGCTGAACATAATCAAAAAGTAAAAAAACTGAAAGGAAACAAGTGTATATTGCCAGCTCCTGAGCATGGCATTTGGTCTGGTAGGGCGGGCTGGACCTGCTAACCCTGCCCAATACAGAAGAGAAAGGAAACTCTGAGGTAGATAACTGGTCAGTCTGTCCGACCATCAGGTCAAAACACAGGCTTCTGGAAGACAACTTATTCAGAAAGCCTGATCAAATCTACTATAATCAAAAATGATAAAACCTTTAGCAAACATCTGTTGTACAATGTTAAAAAAGATTATTCATGTATTTTTGTAATTTCATAGTTTCAAACAGTCTTCTTTCCTGTTTTATTCATTTTTCTAACACTGCATTTTCCATTTTTTTCTTTCTGTAGTGATGATATAAGTGTGTTGGATCCTTAATGCTTGCTTGTGTGTCCATACTTTCATAAAACCCATGACAACTGAATGTAAATGTACAAAAAAGGCACATTCTCCAAACTGCAATCTTATCTGGCAAAAATTCAATTACATCCTGGTTAGAGAGGAATTACACAATTTCCTCAATTTACTAGCTCACAGTTCTTTGGTGAGGTAAATTATAACTGAAAGTGCCTAGCTTGTTTGTTTCCTATCAAAGAGATAGGTGCAATAAAATCTACATATTCATCTAAGTTTTTCCCCAACTCAAACTCCTGAACTCCTTGAACGTTTGCCTAAGTTGTACTGGAAGGCTTTGATAGTTTTTGCACATTCATAAATCCAAGTTTGCCTGTTTGCATTTGAACTGAAGTGAAAAAGAAACTTCCTGCCAAACTTAGAGAACAACAAAATCCTGCCAAAAGACACAGCCACACCCTTCCTTTTTTTACCCCTACCCAATCCCACCCCAATAACTATATTTTAATCTAATCTACAACACCAAGTAATAAAAAAGGCAAGATTCAAAATGTGATCATTCAGCAGAATTAATATCACATTTAAACAACCAGAGACAAGTCTCTCTGATAATACAAATATTACATCCTATATATAAAAAACATATTCAGAGGGTCATATCACACTAATTTGTTTTCCATAATCTTAAATTTTAGATTTGTTTTCATAGGGGAAATGCAAAACACCTAAACACAGCAGACTGAATTAGCTATATCCAAAGGAGAAGCCCTATTTAGCTGATTTACAAGGCAATAGCTCTCAACAATTCTCACATATTTCTAGCCTCGGAGGTTGCCCATACAGCCGCTGTATAGAAACTTTTAAGGCAAATTGTATTAGACAGAAAGATTAACCTAGACTACTAAGATAAATCACTTTACAAGAAGAAACATTTAACACTTCACCATAGCAACACTCACACGGCAAGCACAAAACATCATTTTCAAAATGTCTGGCTAATAAATCTTCAGAAAAAAATCAATTTCAGTACAAAATAAGAGAAAAACAAAATGAAAATCATAAAAAATATTAACAAAAGACATCTTCACTATCATGCACTTAAACAACAAGTCCCATGATCCTCTAGAGGGTTTTGCATCCATGTGACATTCCGCAATAAAAAATAAACGTTCTTTCTTTATTAAAATAAAACTATTTTTTTCTTCTTTTTTATCTTCAGAATTGGTATCCTTGGATGAAATTAATCGCTTATTTGCACCTCATGGAACTTATACCAAAATAGTCTCATTTTTTTTCTGTTATCAGAAACAAAAAGAAAATCATTGCAGAACCTGTGCAAAATGGTGACAAATCCGTAACGCACAATCCGTCATCAGAGGAAGCCATGATTGTTTTCAGCTGTCATCCCAATCTGTTTCCTGGGCTCTAATCACACCTGAGAGGACACAACCAGACAGTCAGCTCAGTGTCAATCAATGACATGAAACATTTACCCACAACTACACGGGCTGGACTGGAAACAACCATCCAAATAAAACCATATAGCGCTCTCCATCTAAACGGAGCTTAACGTGCACTTGTGAACTATGTAGGGAATATACATTAAAAATAATCGGAAAAAGATGACACCTGGACTATACCTTGGTGTTACTTGGTTTGTTGGTAGGTATAAGGGGAATGATCAACAGAGGACTCCACTTGGTGTTGCTGAGTGTTCTCCTGGAAGGAAAAGGTACACAAAGTTTAACAATGTGCAGGACCTATGTTATTAATCAGCTATAAACCATTATTAAGTATGATTAACATTGCATGTACCAGTTTAACATGAAAAGCCCTTAACAAAAAATTACTTGGAGATTCTCCAATGTTGGATTTATTAATATTTGTCTAGGAAACTGAAACTATGGGTACAGCTCATGTAGAACTGGCAAAAAATAGGATTAATATATCATGGGATGTACACATTTGTTAACCACAAACCTCTATTGGAACATTTGCCGTCTGTATGTGTGTGTACTGGGGAATATATGTTCCTTGCATAGAGTTTGCTGTCATGTACTGTAGGATGAAAGACAGAAAGAACTGTGTTACCATGAATCCCTAAAAACTAAATATCCAGATTTTAAATTTACATTAGTTTAACGGCCATATGTAAAACGTCTCTGCGTAGTGGTAAGGCACTTCTCTAGGATCAGGTCCATTTAATATCAATCAATCTCGATATAAACATACAAATGTATCCTGAACCAGTACATCCAAGGTGTTGGATTTATACAACCCTTGCTGTAATTACGAAACGCATGGTGACAACATAAACATTTATGCCCCAGTGACCCGGGATCGCTCACCGCTCCTGTACTGCCCATGGAGAGGTGACTCATCTGCTGGGTGAGAGGGCTCATCATGGAGGCAGACTGTAGTGACATAGTGTGGTCCATAGAGGGCGATATCACCGCTCCCTGGGACAGAGGGTGTGAGAGCGTAAGAGCAGACCAGCAGAGGGCAGCTAAATCACACATAAACCCATAGTGACAACATTCCTTTTCGCTTACAAGGCATACAAAAAAATGAATGATTACCACACAACATGACTGAAATCTAAGGAATGACAAAAGAGAGAAAAACAAGTAGAGATACTGTTCCAAGTGGACCCTTATTCCCTTTTTCCAGAGCTCTGTGGAACACTGTCAAAGGTAGTGCGACATCTAGGGCTGCAATTTGGGAAAAACTAATCAGGTCAGATGGGTTTGTGAGAGAGCGCCTGATACCTAGATTAAACCCTTCCCTTCCTGAATCAGGTATCATGCCGTGATGTCCGGCTTTGTGTTCGGTTGCAGGCCGAGAGGGAGATCAGCTGAACACAGAGTGTGACACTTCACATCCCATTCCCAGAGTAACCAGCCACGCCAGCTTCGGAAGTCAAGGCAGCCATCCCGAAAGGAAACCATCTCCTGTATAGTGTGCACTACTTCATGGCCTGAACCGTATACAGAGCATAGGAAATAGCAGGGCACTTAAGATGCAGGCGACAACAATGTTGGCTGATTTTCACTGAGCAGGCCAGAGGAACAGGAGGATTTGTAAAAAAAACACCCACGGGGATCCACTGTTTCCTTGTAAAAGCGGGCATGACTTTTCGGTACAAAACAACACTTAGTCATCTCCGTACCATCTGCTGGGAAATACAAATGGAGTCTTCAAACACAGGATGCCTGTAGTGAGTGGTCACGGTTAGCCTCATCGGGGGAGACAGGCATCCTAGTGCTCCGGTCAACGCTGTAGTGCCCGAAACACAGAGACAGCTCAGCCCTGCATTTTTCTATCCGTGTAGTGCATTTCTCCCATTGTCATCTCCCCAGGTTTTCCACCTTTCTAAACACAGATCCAATGGAACACCTGCCTACAGCTGCTCTAGGGGCCTCAGTAGAGCGACAAAAAAGAGGGACGTGGACTGCGAGTGGAGAAACATTCCGGAATGACATTCTACCGTGAGGGAACAAACACAGGAAGGAATGAGAAAAAGCTGCAGAGCCAGGGTTAGAGAGTCATTGATTTAGACTTACCGGGTGCTGCATGATATAGGGTTGGTGTGCCACCCACGAGGGATTCGGTACCTGCAACATTGTATAGACTTGTAAACACACCATAACAGAGCAGGGGGGAAAGTTATTTCAGGAGCTTACAGGTCTGTCGGGCGCATCACTTTAAGACTACACTTCAGCACTCCCCTTATCCCCTAGTATATTGAAATACATGTAGCTTTGGTCACACATAAGGAACTGTGGCCATATCAGTGGTTATTTACTAGACCACGTCCTCAGTTGCACGTCATTACACAGGTGAAGATGAAAAATCTACCTACTCAAAAGAATACAGGCTGGACAGAAACATGTCTCTAGTCAAAAAAGTAATTGATAATCTCTAGCGTATGTTCCCTACTACCAGTCTGTGGATTTCATTTGTCGCTCGTTATCAACAAAATTAAAAGTACGTTTTACCCCTGGTAGCCAAACTGAAATTAGTTCAACTAAATCAATTTCTTTCCTGACCATGTTGGCAGCACTGAGCAGCTTCTATACCTTACACACAGTTGAGGGGGCCTATTCAGGGGAAAACCAACGTGAATTAATTTGAAACACATTCAATTCCCCCGCTGGTTTATATAGAGTCCATTGAGTTTATGAACATGCCTTTGTTGACGGGAAGCATGTTTTTGCAGCCCGCAACTACTGCAGAGCAGAGTTAAGTGTGGACAAATATCTAATTGCTGATATGGAGACACTTCCTTAGTTGTGACCAAAAGCTAGAGCACAGGGTGCCATTTGGAACACATGCCTGTGCCGGTGACCTCTCATAGCCCAAACCCCAAACCAGAGTAGAGCACTCATAAACTGGAAAATGTCTTCCTAACGAAGAGTTGCATTTTGGCCAACAAGAACCGTAAGGCAGTTCAGAGTCAGGTCAACCCTTCCATCCATTTCAACTGAAGGAGGCAGATGCCAACCTGATAGGTGGAGACAGGCGAGATGTACGGAGACAAAGATGCCTGAGCCATCATCCGGTTCCCCATGCTGTATGGAGGAGCGTAGAACCTGTACAGGGACATTAAACTGTTTACAAAGTCATAAGTACACACATTGTGATGGGAAAACACTATGGACCTTATTTACTGAGCTGCTCTTACCCATTTTGCATAGCTGCCGTGGTGGGGTCATATGTGAGCGTCATTCCAGCCTGAAGACATTCAAGAGAACAACCGGGTTAAAACATGTAGGCTGAGGCAATGTGCAGTCGCATCAGCCTCAAACATCGCTCTGCACCACGTTTGTCGTGACAGACTACGGTGTCCACTCAACGATGTTTAGGGTGTAAGATTTGACCTTTACTCAACTAGAAGCAGACTGATTTTTTCACACAGGTATGAACACACTTCCCTGGTCTCCTGTAGACATGCCCGCCCGTGTGCTGTAGTCACCCCTGCATCCGACAGGAGCACTGAGAAGAAAGGGCAAGGAACTCACCAGTCTGGCATCGCCGTCTCTAGCCCACGCACGGCCATTCTGCACAAATTTATTCTGGCTTTGTCTCTTTTTCTGCCCGCCGTCAGCAAACTTACACAGCAAGGGCTCCGGGGGTGCTGGAGAAACCGAGTGAGAAGGAGAGAGAGAGGGACAAAGGGAGAGCGAGGGAGAGAGAGTGGAAAAGAGTGAGAAATAGAGAGGAACAGAGGAAGAGAGCGATGGATGGATGGAGAAAAGACCTTAACAGAATGCACGTAGAACCTTATCAGAATGCACGTAGAACCTTAACAGAATGCACGTAGAACCTTAACAGAATGCACGTAGAACCTTAACAGAATGCACGTAGAACCTTAACAGAATGCATGGCGCTGTCTGCCCTGCTTACTGTACTGTCAATCACAGGGACAACTCTGGCTGGGGAGGTGGCTTTTAGATGCCTGCCTGGGAAAACACAGACATCTCATTTGGAAGCTGTGGCCCTGTAATCCTCGTCCTCTCCTAAAGGCGGCCAGACCAGGGAACACTATTTCAGTCAAATAATCCAATTAAATAGCTTAGAGTGGGAAAGCAGGCAGCTCTCTGGTCACACAAGGCAGCTCTGCGTTCAGCCTCTTAGTGCCGGGTCTACAATAATAATGATCGTTTCATTTGCAAAAAAGCACTTTTCTTACACCCAAGCCACAGTCTGAACAAATATATAAAATAATAGTAATATAAGAATGTATAAATCCATTCCAAAACACAGAAGATTTTAAGCAGGTAGTAATCAAAGCTATAAATATTTAGGTATTCAGAACTAGCCGACAGCAGTAAATAAATAAAAAGTAAATGAGGTCCTTGAAAAAGAAAAAGCTCTTCCGAACCACTCAAAATCAATCAAATGTATTTGATAAAAATCCTTTGTTCATCAGCAGTTGTGCCTGTTTAGACACCAGGCCTAAAGCCCCAAAGAGCAAAGAACAACTAGAACAAAGCTGTGTCTTAAGACCAGACAGTCTCTGACACTGACTGGAAGTGAGTTCCACATCCAATGAGCCACACAACCGAGAGCGCTTTACCCGGAGCTTCCAGTCTGCTGTAGGGAAGAGGAGGTGACCCTGGAGGTGTGAAGGCTGCGTGAGGAGGAGGAGGGTAGGATGAGGTCAGACAGATACCTGGGTGCAGCTCTGAGGATAGCCTGGCGGATGTGATCCAGAGGTTGTGAGCATATGGGGGGCCAGCTAAGGTTTAAAGCTACATTTATGCTTCCAGGTGAAAGTGGCACAAACTGACATTTGTTTCGCTAGGTGACATTCATTTTGTGTGTTTTGGAGGGGGGTGTTTAGATCAGCAGGATTAGTTTCCAGGTTTCTATGTTCCACCTGGAAGACAGCATTCTGTGATTGGTCAAAAGTTCGCACACCTCTCCTTTTCTGTGAAGATGGTGGAACACTCATTAGAGAAGCGATCACCGCCTCTGTCATTGGTATGTATCCCCACCAACCCCTTTGTCTCACTTTGTGTACAATTAGAGGTTTGCGAGCACAGGACCTATTGTATATAGAGGCAAATGGTTCAGTGCTCAATGAGACCGGTTCATCCCGCTTTTTACAGCACTCACAAGAGGCTGGGTTGTAGGGGAGGACATATGCAGCACAATTCTGGACACATTGTAGCCTTTTTAGAAACTTGGCAGAACAAAAAGAGAAATACAAAAACAGCTCAGATGAGATAAGACGAAGGGGGGATGAGTCCTTTGGATGTGACAGCGTAGGTCATAACCTTGCCATGTCCAGTAGATGGGAAAATGTAATTTTCGTTCCATGTCCTATGTGTGCTTCAAACAAGACCTGGCTCTCAAACATAACCATCAGCTTTCAAACTTCGCTGGTCAGGAGGACCTGACAACATCGATATTCTAGCTGCCGATGTTGGTAATGATGGAGCAAGAACCAATCAAGATGGCGTCACTGTTTTTGCGGTTAAATTGGAGGAAACTCGTCTCCATCCACAATTTGATGTTCTGCAGTGACATTTGATGTGTGTTGTGGTTATAGAAATACACAACTGAGTGTGGTCATCTGTCACCTCTAACAGACCTTGATGGCACGCAATGTACCACAGGTCTCGGTCAAAAGAGTGACGTATTTAGGTATTGGGATCCTATTATGGACACAGACCTAGCTGACAGGAGAGACCATATGTCAGCTTCTTGACCCCAAGCGATCTGATCACTCACTTTATCGGTTTACATCCCAAAGACCCAGTGTGCAATCCATCATTATGTTTAATTAAATAGCTACAACCACAGAGTCCATACTGCTAGTAATGTATAATTGATAGGTAGAAATCAGTGTCTTACCAGGGACTCCAGGTAACGTCTTCATGAACTTCCCGTTGAAATTAGTGATAACGGCATCGCATTTCTCTGTCGATTCCATCCTGAAAACATGCGAAGGACGACAATTACATTTCATATGATCACACGACGGCAGCCTACAGCGGTTTACGTTTTAAGAGTGAATACAAATGCACACCTTGCCTGGTTTTTTACTTGCAAATCAATATCCTGGACTTTAATTTTAGTTGACAGGTCCTAGAGATAATTTTAGGTTATTATACTGTATGTCTTTTATATATTAAATACGTATTTGCTCAGGATCGAAGGGAACATGCACACACCCAGCCAGACACTATGACAGACAGCCAGCCAGACATTCCTCCCACCCGATGCAAGTGTTGCTGCTTTGTGAATCAAGGGTTTGGCCTCTCTTTCAGGTTAGGCAGTCAAGTGTCCTGGTATGCTAGTGTGAAAAGAGAAGGCCCCTCGGTAACACTATAATTATACCAGCTCAGTTGTGATGAAACTGTTCCTCAAAAGAGGCTTCATTAACCCATCGACTTCCCCTCCAGTCAACTGAGTCCACTCACCCGCTCCTGGAAAAAACTTCCTTCGAATGAGCGGAAGTAAAAGAACTGGTTCAAAGATTAATAGGCTGCGAGTGAACCGTGTCTTACTGTGCACTTTGATTAGGGGAAAATCCATTCAGAGTCAGAATCTGTTTGTGCTCTTTAAACTCTGCAGCTGTCCTCACCAAGGCAAATATTGGTTTTGCTTGACAACAAGGGCCGAGGTGTTTGCGTTGTAGCGCAAACAAACTGGGACTTGGGCTGTCAGTTCCTGTCATGTGATTCAAATGTCCTATATAAAGGTCGAGTTGTGGTGGATATTTTTTCAATGACAGCATTCTGTGGTCAGTTAGAAGAGCAGAACTGTAACCCGAGGAACTGACCTCGCAAAGCCCACACCCCTGCTGTCTCCGTTGGAGTCCCTCAGTATCCGTGTAGAGATGACCTGTCCAAAGGGCTTCAGTAGGACCTCCAGCTCTTGCTCGTCCATGGACAATGGCAGGTTGGAGATGTACAGGTTGGTTGGGTCTTGTTCCTGTTGCTGCACAACAATAGAAGACAGGAAGCATTGAGGTGTTAATGACATAAGAACCACCTTGGCACGCCTGGGGAACAAAACAACAAGATCTGAGAACATTCCGACCACATCTCTTTACTGGCATTCGCTCCAAGCTCAGACACATTCCCAGTCATCTTAGTGAAGTGGGATACGGAATCTGTTTCAACATTCTGTATCCAGAGAACCCCATCAGCAGTGCTGACAGAGTCGCAGCCGTATCCCTTTAATTAGTCCTATCCGCTGTCCGTATCCACAAATGTGCCATGTCCCCTTCATAGTGCACTATGTTAGATATCTATATAAAGAATAGAGGGCCATTGGTTTACCCAGTTGTCTGTAGTGTGCTGGCCTAAACCCTGGACGTGATGTCTCTCTCTCCCTGGGTATTTTGCTAATAAATGGTCACCATGAATAGTGATGAGTCGTTATTTGCATGCAGCCCACGGTTGTTTGGGACCCACATCAGCTGATTCTGTCATGTATTTCAATAGCATCAGCAGAAAAGGAAGACACGGCCACGGGTCCCCGGGGAGCAGACGCTCACCATTAATATTCATCAGCGCCCAGCCTTATTCAGAGCCTACACACGGGATTGGATTACTTAGATAATACGCTGACAGTAAAATCAACATCCAACTATTAGGAACATTGAATTGGCCCCGCAGAACAGAAGAGCACAACCCAGCTAGCACCCAGAGAGGGCGTTCAATCAGAGAGATTGGCGAGGAGTGTTCTAGCACCCGGCCGCCCCAGCGCTCCATGTGTGTGTATGTGTGTGTGTGTGTGTGTGCGTGTATGTGTGCTTGCTGCTCTAATTACTCTTAAAAGCACTCTTCTATCTGGATCGAGAAGAGGGAGTGGCCATCAGCCACACAACCACACAGACACTAATTTTATTCAAGGGCAAAAAGACTGCCTTACCATTTTATCCTTTATGGCTTACCTAAAGGGTAATGGCGAAGCATTCATCCAGTTAAATGGGCTTTTAATATGTCATATCAAATAGGACACACATATCCATTCAGGATAGAACGCTTTGTCCATTATGCATTAGGAAATAGGTATAGATGAAAGACGACAAATCAAGCTAACGTCGTCAGTTAACACACACCTGTATTCCACAGGGAATGCCGGTGGTTAATGTAGTCATTTGGGTGTAGGACAATCACCACATGGTTTACCCGTGAGTCATCCCGAATAGTAGTTCTTCTAGCAAAAACCCAAAGTCCTGCCTAGCTACGTCATTATCTGAGAGACATTCGAGAGAAAAAACTATCCTGTGCGTGTGGAGCCGCTCTTAAAAGGACGGGCAGAAATTTGGCAGCGAGATAAGACATCTGTTTGTGCAGCAGTGAATGGGGTCACCGGCAAAGCAGGCGGTCATTAGGCACCATGTGACTGAGGCGTGCTCACCGAGGCCCACTGGGGGCTGATGGGAGGGGCGGAGGAAAGGTGGAGGGAAAGGTTTGCTTGTTTAGCCTGAGGAGGCGTTAGTGCTTAGGGTATTATTACTGTCAATGTCCGAAACAAGTAGAAAGATTAGATATTCGTTATCTGTCATTCGTACACGGTGACCAGTCAATCAAAATAATGTATTGTTATGATACATATTGACATTTAATCATGTTTAACCACGTTTAATTCTGCGAAATTGTAATCCTGCTGCACTCTCATAGCATGTTATGTGAGTCATGACGTGTAGAATATTTATGCATGCTTTCAGGAAATGTAAACTGATATCACAGGATTTCATTCATGGGAATACCATTAGGAGAGCATTTTCTCAGGAAACCCTTATGCTGACTTCCCACCCACCTTGGCTTTGAAATAATAATGAGTGAATGCTTATTGAATGCTTCCCGGGCAGGGAGGAAAACACTTTCAGGAAAAGGGATCTTTGTTTGGGGGAGTCCATCAAGCCCAAGCTAGCTCTGGTAATAATGAGAAAAAGTTAACTCAAAAGGCTCTGACTTTTAAATGGCCTTTACCTTGAACAATACCTAGATTAAACTTAGGCATGCCCCACTAAACAGCTTTATTTTAATTAAAAGTTAAAGAGGTGCATGGAGGCATGTCAAGGGGCTCCCAAGATTCACAGGGGAATAGTATTTGAGAGATTCTTGTTTAGGCTTTACCAGCCTTATTTCCAGGACTTTAACAGGCTGGGTTACTATGACAACCTCCAATTATTTACTTCCCTTTCTTCTGTCCAAGAATGTAAACGACCTTGTTCAGAGTTATTACAGCCCCTGCTACCCCTTTGAAGACCAACAATGAGAAATCTCTGCTCAATTGACTCCCGCCAGAAACTGCTCTCCAAACTGTTTTTAGTAAGGCCTTGCTAAGATCAATCTGCCAGACACAAGTAACAGGACAAATGAGCTACATGGTTACACGCCTTTCATTGCTCTCTGTACTTCAGTTCTCTAACGGGTTTTTAAATATTAATCAATATTATTCCTGGACCCCATTATGTAAAAGCAAATCAAATACTGAACTTTTTAATTTAGGTGGCTGCTTTTTCATTTACATTACAAGTCAGTCTGAGAGTATTTTTTGACATTATTTCAAATGAAAGGGTTCAACAGAAAGGAACTGAGAAGTTCAAAAGATCATCAGACAATAATTGTGCATGCCTTTATATTGTAAATACCTTCTTTGGTGGGAAATACTAGTTAGTCGAGCATCTTTTCAAAGTGATACAAGCTGCTGTTACGTGTGTGTAAGGCAGCATGCTACATTGTTTACACGCAAAATGCAAGACTTATGTTACGACTCATACTGCTCATAACATCTATCTTCACTACCTTGTCTTACTGAAACACTGCAATGTGTATTAGTAAGACAATCTGTACCCGCAAAGTATTCAAAGTAATACTTTATTAATAGGTAAAGAAATATAAATGGCCAATACACTTTATGATATTTCAAAACAACATGCTCAACTCGTAAACTTCAAAGACTGGGTGCTAAATCCTTCATGTAGATATAAACTGCATAAGACCAAAAGAAAAACAACAAGAACAGCACTCAAAATCTATAATTTTAATTATGCCACACAGACATTTCGAGCAAGACGCCGTTCTTCAGCGTGTGATTGCCATTATTTTGCCATTATACACGTTGAAGAAGAACTTCTTGCCCAATACACTTTATAACCATAAACAGAGTCTAAAACAAGAATTTCCTGCACTGTGACAAAAAGCAGAATATTCACCTGTTCTTAAAACCACTGCCATTAGGCTGGACATTCTGAAAGTATACTTACATTTATACCATTTGGATAGGAGCAAACAGCTAACTAATATTTCCCAACAATTTGCGCATTGATTGGCTATGTTCGACAAGGCCAGAACCAAGTTTGTAAATGCAAGTTTAAATGAGCCCGTTTAAGCAAATGAGAAGAACCTCCTTCAGAAAGGACACACAGTGAGTCTCAAATGACCTCCGATTTCCTACGTAGTGCACTAAATAGACAAACAGGCTGGCGTTTGGCCCACATACACTAAAGGCCCTATGAGCCCGCTTTAGAACGGACACAGTGGGTCCTCTCTGCTCCTGCGGAGGCTGACACGCGTCCCCGGGGAGGAATCCTTCTCCAGTACGTCACCTTGTTGTCATTGCAGCATTTCAGCAGCCTGTCCTCTTCACCCCACAGGCTGCCTGTCGGCGCCACTCACCCTGGAGCTTCTCCAAAGGAGTGTGAGTACTCAGCTGACAGGATGCCTTTAGGAGCTGTCAGGCACCCTACCACCACCACACACACGCACGCACACATACACACGCGGAAACTGAGGAGCACACACATACGTTCAAGAGCTCTCACACAAATACATTCTGCTCCCAGCACACACACATCTAAAGTGTAGTGTCAAAATGAGCCCTCATTCAATATTATCCAGAAGAAGAAACTGTTTAACTGTTGTCAATAGTTAAAGGATGTCAATCAATACCACCCAATTTACAAGTTACAGACAATTAGAGCCACTGAAATGGGCCAGGTCTGTCTGCCCACCTACAGATTGCACTGACACACTAGTGTAGGAGTCACCAACCCTGGTCCCTGAGAGCTACCACCCTGATTGTTTTCACTCCAGCCCTACTCTAGCACACCTGTTTCTAATAATTAGCCGGTTGATGAGTTGAATGAGGCTACATTATGTGCAGTTGGAGTGAAACCCTACAGGGTGGTAGCTCTTCAGGACCAAGATTGGTGACCCCTGCACTAGAGGGTGCTTTGTGGGAAACCGGGCTGTAAGGTAAAAAAACAAAGGGTCATCACAAACTTTAACCAATCAACATTTAATTTTGAGGTGGCAAGGTGCCCTCGGCATTGGGGCATCTGAGTGCGGTCCGGAAGGTCACTGGTTGTAATCCCCCTTCTACCAAAGTGAAAACTGTTGTCTCCTTGAGCAGGACAGGTAAACCTAATTGCTCTACATTTTTATCTGGGTCATTTAGGAGTCGCTCTTATCCAGAACAACTTACAGTAACTACAGGGACATTCCCCATGGAGGAATGGCAGTATGTAGCATATACAGTATGTAGCATATACAGGTTTTAGCATATACAGTATGTAGCATATATAGTATGTAGCATAAATGTTTTGTTTTTCTGAGTTTGCTTAACTTGTCTATATGTGGGAGGTATGAAACAGTTATTGACATGATTAGAAAACAAGCAACTTGTTAGACATTTCTTTACACTTATTTTTCACATAGACTAGGCAATTATATTGTCATCATCCCGTGATGTCTTAGATAAACTGTAGTTCATGTAGCAATTATTATTTCCATATTTTACTCCAATTCACGCTTAAGAAATTCACAAACCCATTACACCCCCTCCCCGCAAGCTTGGATATGTGTCCTTTGAACCACATGTCGCCAAAGTGATGTTGAGCACCTTGCATTTTCCAGCACCTGCGCACATGGAGGAGAATGCTTTTACAGGCCAACAACAACAATTGGGCTTGCAGAGGATTCACTAGAATTCCACAAGGCAATACTTCTCCTGCACCAATACCAGAGGATGCTGGGACAATTGGCACTATCTATGAGAGTCTGTGAGCACAGCTGGTGTGCCGTGACCAGGATCTGAACTCCTGGCTGCAATGGCGCAGCCGTAGTTCGAGGCAACATCTTTAGCTTTGTTCAGGAGCCCAATTTGGAAGCTATTTTTTTAATTAGATTTGATGAGTTTATTCTCCCCACAAGGGTGGTGTCATTTGTTTGGGAACCATTCTCTCCAGTTTGTTAGAGAATAGTTTTCTCCCATTTGTTCGGGAACCGTTCTCTCCTGATGAGACAGAGAACATTCTCAGCAAAAGCTAGTCAATGGAGAGATGCCAGTAATGAAAGAAAATAAATGAACAAACAAAATTCCATGCCTCTACCCTAAGATAAGAAATGCACACAATATTTTCTAAGTCGAAATAAAAACAAGAGATGAATCTACCGTATTTAAAAGAGACAGGAAAGTAGACATACATGTATGTTGACAGAGACTACCTGTGTTATAAATACAATGGTTATTCATTTCAGGTAAAACCTCTCGAAGGTGATGAAGAGGAAGATGGATGGTCACAAGCCATCAAACAAAGCAAAGCTGCTTGAATCTTTGTACCAGAAATTTGAATTCAGCCAACATCAATGTGAAAGACTGGTGGAGAGCATGCCAAGATACATTAAAGCAAGGGGCTGCAACAGTAAACGTGTTCGCAACCATACCTTACAGAAAGGGATGCTCTTAATGGTTCGCACGTGAACCCAAATATATTAACGTTAAATTTAATTTTTAAAAAAAGCTAGATTCTGTATGTTAAATTTCTCTTTAATAAATCAGATTGTTATGATAATGTACACTCAGGATTGGTTTGAATATTTCAGCATGGACTGATCTACTGGGATTTTCCCACACAACCATCTGTAGTGTTTACAGAGAGCGGTCAGAAAAAAAGAAAAGTGAGCAGCAGTTCTCTGGGCCAAACTGCTTGTTGATAGCAGAGGTCAGAGGAGAATGGCCCGACAGGCCCGAGCTGATAGAAAGGCAACAGTAACTTAAATAACTACTCGTTACAACTATATGCAGAAGAGCATCTCTGGACACACAACACTTTGAATCTTGAGGTAGATGGGCTACAGAAGAAAAGACCACACCGGGGCCACTTGTGTCACCTAAGAACAGGAAGCTGAGGCGACATTTTCCACAGGGTCACCAAAATTGGAAAAAATGACATTCAGATGGTAGGGTCAGATGTTCACGTAAACAACGTGAAAGCATGGAACATATCAATGGTTCAGGCTGCTGGTGGTGGTGTAATGGTGTGGGGGATATTTTCTTGGCATACTTTTGGCCACTTAACACCAATTGAGCTTCACTAACATGACACAGCCTACCTGAGTATTGTTGCTGACCATGCCCATTCTTTTATGACCACAGTGTACCCATCTTCTAATCACTACATCCAGCAGGATAACACTCATTTTCACAAAGCTCACATCATCTCAAACTGGTTTCATGAACATGACAATGAGTTCACTGTACTCAAATCGTCTCCACAGTCACCAGAACGTAATCCAATCGAGCACCTTTGGGATGTGCAGGAACAGGAGGTTTGCATTTGCATCATGGATGTGCAGCCAACAAATCTGCAGCAACTCTGTGATGCAATAATGTCAATATGGACAAAATCTCTGAGGAATGTATCCATTGTTGAATATGTTCCATGAAGAATTAAGGCAATATTTGGCTATTCTGAGCCTTTGCGCACACAGAAATCATTGTTGGCACTTTTTCAACTTTGTGAGTCAATCTCGAGAAGGTACAAAGACCAACAATGGCGAGTTCATGAATCAACATGAGATATCCTCCAGCTTCATCTATATATAGACAAAACTAGACTCTAATATTGCTGAAGTCAGTGTCTTGCATGCTTTTATTTATCTCAGACAGGTTTAGAAAGCTATGAAGATAACATGACACGTGCACATTTCGTGAAACAACCTTTCATCTACGTTTTGAGAAACACATGTTTTCCTCGTATGGAAAGTAAACAACATAGCTATGGGGCAATGCACATGCAAACTGTTTGTTGAAAAATAGTGTTCTAAATTTAGATTAGGTTGCAGGCTTCACAATGTTTGCTCATAACAGTCATTTCAATGCAGATGCAGTTGCTGACATGCACCAAATAGCGGATGCACACCAAGTATTCCTTGGTTGAGAACCATCAAAATAAAAGCGCAAAGTGCAGATGCACACGACATCTGCATAGGCAGTGGTTCACAAACACTGGGTTAGGGTCCCTGGTGGTACGTAATTTAAACCTTCTTTGAACTCTGGCCTAGGGTGTTTATATTAGCATGGTCCCTATCAAATAAACCAATAAAATAAAAAATAAAATATTGCAGTTTAAGTTTAAAAGTAATTCTACTTTTCTTAAAAAAAAATATTTGAGAATTTACCAAAAAATAAAACAGATTTTTTTAGGGCCCGATAATATCACTGACATAACAAGGAAACATGAAGAAACAAAATCAGTGTTGTCTCCTCACTGCATTCAAGCAGCACTTATCAGCAGAATCTGATCAGACAAAATAAATTACAAGATCAATAGGTGTGTTCATAGTTGCGGATATGCACCCATCTTTTGCCAATTAAACTAAAAATGGATCTTTGATAACTGTTTAATAATTTGTTGCGCTGTACTGAAAACGTACCATACCGTGACCTTCAAACCACATTATGTAACGTACCACGGCTTAGGCGTACCGTCGCTCCTATAATTAAATTTACCATTTACAATTATCATTTTTCCACCAAACATTGTATGCTTATTAGAATTTTGGAGACATTTTGTCAGTAGTTTATGGAATACATTTTTTTTACCCAAACAAATACCTATCATTAGTAAAACCAGAGACACAGATTATGTTGCAGTGGTCTCTTCATTTTTTCCAGACCTGTAATATTTTTATAGCAGTGACAGGAAGAGAAATCCCATGTAGAAAATAGCTGTCTCCCCTGTGTAAATAAGCTTTTTTATAGTTGAGTAGCTGAATGGTTGTGTGGGGTCATGTTTCAGCACAGTGACCACTGAGTCACAGGGGAGACGCAGACAAACTGGAGGGCTAGACAGTGTCCCCAGTTAGGGAGATGCCAATCCCTCTATGTAATGCTGGGTCAGTCAGGTTTATGCTGGCTTTGAATTGACTACTTAATCCAATGGAGACTGTCTACTGTCAGTTGTTAGTGTGTAAGAATATCAATAGACTGGAAGCATACCCTCACCTTAGCCATCTGGGCTTGGACCCCACTGTTCTTCAAGGCAGTGACAGCCTTCTGTGCTGCGGCAGGGCTGTCAAAGTCCACAAAGCCGTAACCTGAGGGATGACAAAACCCAAACAGTCAAAAAACCTTACTTTATGTGTTAAAGCGCTACCTGGAATGAATGCAGAGCACAGCCATCCCATAATTCACTGTTCAGCTTTGTCTGAACTGATTTTGTTCGTATAATAATTGTATCGAAGATGACACCTCCCAATGCACACCCATTTCATTGATCTTAAAGTCATGTGTGGAAAAGTGTGCTATTCGGGAAGCGCTCGGAATCACAGGTTTGCATTAATGTCAACAGCAGGGGGAAAGTGACGGGAAGTGATTCAGAGTCATGGAGTCAGGTCAGGTCAGAGGTCATCATGTTGTGGACATCGGTAGTTCATCAGTGCCTGAGGGAGAGGTGCTGTAGTAGATCCATTTGCTGAGGTTGCAGATTGCAGTAATAGCTCAGGTTAGCGCATGGTCCCCTGGAGTGATAGCAGGCTAAGCCACAATCAAGACCAGCAGCCACTTCCTACTATCTACAGTACCATCTCTTTATACTGTTGATATGTTTAAAATCCAACTACCTCACATGCCTTCAGCCACCTCTGTGCTGAATGTGGAATCTACAGATTTCTAGTTTAATCTTTGTTGATAAAATCTTTGGTGATCAATTTAATTTAGAACATTCTGGTATTTGTTCACTTTTGAAGGACAAAATGCTGCATTAGAAGGTGATTGTGGCCGCCGCTCTGGCTGGCATGTACCTCATTAATGTACCAAATTTTAATCGGTCGACCTGCTATCAACAGATGCCATACGGCAGGGTGCGGTGAGGAGCTGGGATTTCTGTTTCTGTGGTGAACTGGGAGGATGGCTTGGACATTTGTGTCTGTCTGTTTGGTTGGCTCAGGGTTTCGATTTGTGGTTTCAACGTTGCATGGATTTTTTCAGAACTAAAATGCATGCGATCTTCCTGAGGCCTCTTCTCTGTGACACACTGATGAGGGCGCCCAGATACCCCACGTTTCCCTCTGTTGTAACCTGCATGGAAACACGCCTGGATTCTCTGGGATCCTGTGGGTGCAGCTTTCCCAAATTCTATGACATCACATTTCTTACAGCTTTATTTTGGCAAATAAAAGTATCTTAATGTTAATGTAATATAATGATGTCCCCTCAAATACATTATGGCTCAGCCAACAACAATAATATAGAATTTGATATATGCATATCCACAATTTACAGACTATTCATAAAATCAGACTGTCCTCCCCTTTGCACCAATGAACGCTGTGATATGTCAAATATGGATAGATGAGTTTAGGAAAGGTGTGGTGATGGAGACATTCCTGTGGTAAATTAAAGTTGGTCTCTCAGTTTCAATTTTCTTTCTACTCTGTTTGTACATTCATTTCATAACAAAACATACTGGCAAGATTATAGGGCATTTGTGTCCATCTGGGTTAGTTACGGTGTACTAATCCACAGGACAGAGAGCAGCTCTTTTTCCCTCAGCCTGTCTTTAGTGTGTGCTGTTAGGCTGTTATGTCCATGTGCTCCCCCAGCCGAACGGATAGGGTTGACGGGCCCAGGGCTGCAGTCGGATCCAAGACTGTGTGTCATGCGTGAGAGGGAGGGGCTTCCTGTAGGGATCCACCCATAGTGTGTCACACAGTGACGGACAGCCTGTACTAAAATAACATAAACTAAAATAACCTGACTGTCTGTTTGTTTTCTGACTGGCCCAGCCCTTCTGAACCACATACCTCCTGGATGACTGAATGACTTTACAAGGCCGAGCCAGTGCGCTGTGACAGTGATGGGTTGCCAAACCCAGTGCGTGAGTAAAAAGACTCATTAAATCTTTACCCTGGCCATTGTTTTTAGTAAAATAGTGTTATGTGGAATGTACTCAAGGCCTCTGTGTGATCAAATGGATAGCCTTTACAAGCCTATTCTGAAATTACATTGAGACATTGTTACCTAAATACAGTATTCCCTACACGAAAATGCATGTGATGAGTTTTTATTGCTTTAAGCCTGGGGATTATTAACATGACCAGGACTTCTTGATTTCTATGCACATTTCCTAAATGAAAAGAAAAAAAACATTCCATCTTTTCACAGAATCTCTACTCCCATAGAAAAAAAATTAATAAAAATATATATATTTATAAAGTATCAATATAACATATTTTGTATGCTTTTTACTATGTGACAAACATTAGTAAATGTATGTGGAAAATATATTAATTTGAAAATTTTAACTATACTATTTGTCCAATGTTGTTTTTATATTTCATTTGTATTTTTTTTTTCAAAGATTTGTATAAACAAGTGAAGCCATACACACCTTTACATTTATTTGTTGTTTTGTCCAGGATTGCCTTTGTTGACACAATTTTACCATACCTACGAGTGGAAACGAAAGAGAGGTATTGTTAGTTGGGTTGTGTTACATACCAGACAGAGACAGGCAGCCTGTTATAAAACACAGCAAAGAGGCCTGGCTTGCACAAGAATTTATGACATCACCAAAAAAGTATGAGAAACAGGAAGTCGTCTCCATGTGGATTTGACAATCTGAGCAGCACTAAAGCAAAGGCTGCCATGTTTTAGTTTTTTACCAAACAATAGTCAAGATATGTATCCTCTCCAAACAAAAAATACTTCAGATTTGTGATAGCTAATGACACATATTTAGAAAACAACTTTTAAGTAATAATCTTGAATGAAATGTGCATAAACAGACAGTGTATTTAAGACCTCTATACAAAACAGGGGCTGATTGGAATTATTATCACCACATCCTGTACATTTAACCAATATTTGATACACACTAGCTTGCTGCTGCTCCTGCTGTCAGCTTTGACAAATGAACTCAGAAATGACCCCTCAACATTGGCCGCACTGCACTTCTTTTCAGTGCTAAGCTAGCTATAGGTCTATTCACAATGAACAGCAATTCAGTGCAAAGATCACAACAATGACCTAATGACGACTCTCGTTCTCTGTACAATGATGAATGCAACCGAAGGGGAACACAGACATTAGACTGTAGTAGTAAATGAACCTCCGCTGTGGTAATCAGTCACCTGACAAATGATTGATGAGGGAACAGGTTTCCTATATGGAGGAGGAAGTTTGAGCTTTGACCTGAACTGGGAGGTAGGCAGGTGGTGGCTTTATGAAAATAAGACATCCCTCTTGACCTCGAGTGAACAGATTGAGACAGATATTGTTGTTTTTATGTTTGTCACAAAAGAAAAGTACATCGATAGTGATATTTTCACATGTTGCCATTTTCTACAAATAAATCCTCTGAGTGAACATACTTTTGAATTTGGGAGAAATTTTGTCAGTTGTTTATGGAATAAAAGTGAAAATGTCGTCTCTTAATTTTCTTCAGAGCTTTATACACTGCTCAAAAAATAAAGGGAACACACAATCGTAGATGAGATAGGTTCTCTTCACAAATGAGAGCAGGTTCACCCTGAGAACACGTGACAGACTTGAAAGAGTCTGGAGACGCCGTCGTGAATGCTATGCTGCCTGCAACATCATTCAGCATGACAGGTTTGGCGGTGGGTCAGTGATGGTCTGGTGATGCATATCCTTGGAGGGTTGCACAGACAACACGTGCTATCCAACGGTACCCTGACTGCAGTTTACGTACCAGGATGTAATCCTCAGACCCTTCGTCAGACCTTACGCCGGTGCAATGGCTCCTCGGTTCCTCCTTTGTCAGGACAATGTCGCCAGAGTGTGTAGGCAGTTCCTGGATGATGAAGGCATTGATGCCATTGACTGGCCCTCATGTTACCCAGGCGTTAATCCAATTGAGAACATCTGAGACCTTATATATTGATGCATCTGATGCCACCAAGTAGTGCCACAGACTGTTCAGGAGCTCACTGATGCCCTGATCCAGGTCTGGGAGGAGATCCCCCTGGGGACCATGCATTATATAATCAGGAGCATGTCATAGGAGCATGCCCAGACATTGTTGGGAGTGCATACATGCACGTGGGGGCCATACACCATACTGAGTCACATTATGATTTGCCCAACCATGTATCTAAGAAATTCTCCCAAATTACATTCTAATCTACTAATTTGAAAACATGAATTATTTTATATGCCAGCATATTTTGATTTGTTTAGCGTTTCAGCTGCACATTTTACTATTAGGCTACATTAATCCTTTCATTAAGTTACACCTTCACGTTTCCTTCATGCAAGACCATTCCACCGATTCCATAGCATTCAAAATTATATTCAAACAATTACTATTAAGGTTACGATTTAAGTTAGGCATGAGGTTACTAACAGTTAAGGTTAGGCATCACATTATTTAAGATTAAGGTTAGGGTAAACATTATAAAAACAGACATCACCTGTCTACAGAAACACATTTGCAACACGTGTGCATCGGGCTGGAATGGAGAACAATCCACAAACAGTTTCCACAGAATTTGAACTTTATGCAGATCCACCATCCCCGACCTCCGCCTGAGCAAACATTACTCTATTTACACGCTATGTCATGATCACTAAATGTACTTCATATATTCATATTTCACATAATGCGGTTTTAGGAAATAGTTTCCTTCAAACCTAATTCATGTGATTTTGGCCTGTAGCTGAAGTTGGAACAGCCTGTGATACCAACTGATTACTTAGACTTTCAGTGTAAGTTTGAATCCAGCCCTCAATCGGTTGGTGATTTTGGTTTACATTGACCGTTGTTTCGTCATTTTGTTCTCAACAAATTACACAATGTACAGTGAAGATTTTGATTGTTAATCGAGACCCGATGTGTGATTTGAGTGTTCCCGTAATTATTTGAGCAGTGTATATAAATATATATCATATTTAGACACTTGAACATGTATTCTGTGGGAACTGTTTATATGTACTGACTATATACATTGAACAAAAATATAAATGCAACACTTTTGTTTTTGCCCCCATTTATCATGAGCTGAACTTAAAGATCTAAGACTTTTTCTATGCACACAAAAGGCCTATTTCTCTCAAATCTGTCTAAATCTGTGTTAATGAGCACTTCTTCTTTGCCGAGATAATCCATCCACCTCACAGTTGTGGCATATCAAGATGCTGATTAGACAGTATAATTATTGCACAGGTGTGCCTTAGGCTGGCCACAATAAAAGGCCACTCTAAAATGTGCAGTTTCATCACACAGCACCATGCCACAGATGTCGCAAGTTTTGAGGGAACGAAGTTGACAATTCCCACGTAGTGTTAAAGCCACAAAAGGTGGATTCAGCCCCACAGCCCGCTCCGCAGCTTAAGGAATCACAAAAAATTCTGCCTTTTGTGTACATAGAAAAAGTCTTAGATCTTTGAGTTCAGCTCATGATAAATGGGGCAAAAGCAAATGTGTTGCGTTTATATTTCTGTTCAGTGTATATTATGCTTGATCTCTAGTCCCATTCTTATATAATATTTTTATTGATAGATGGTCGATTTATTACATTTTTGCACGTTTTTGTTTTCTTATTCTTATTGCATTGTTGGAGTTGAAAACTGGGCACAAGATTTTCACGGTACATGCAATAGCACCTGCAGTCTTCAGCACATGTGACAAACTTGAAATTTGAAATCCAATTACAGAGCCTGAATATGAGCGGCAGAAGCAGCACACGTCTCTGGGCGCAGCGTTGGTCTCAGTGGGCCGGTGTGACCTTGCCCTGAACTCCATTGGGTAAAGAGCCTTGAGGATGAGCGTTTTCCACTAATTCACTACAAATTAATCAATTAAGGGAATCCCCATAGCATAGAACCCTGCCCACCACACAACACCTCGTTCAAGGGATGCAAAAATCAAAAGCTTGAAAGCTAGAGGTTAAAAGAGTCATGGGATTACGACACTCACTTCCTAATCCAGGCCACTGTAGGTTGACTGGGAGGACAAATTTGAACTCTCTGCATAAAACTAGGGGATTAGCGTCAAAAGCATATGAAATCAGTACAGAGACTAAGCTGGAGGCATGGGTGTGTGTCTGTGCGCATATTAAGACAACCATACCCATGAGACTCCACCCGGTTCCATTAGTTTTTGTTAACCGTCTATCACAGTGCTGCTTGGTTCTACCAGACAGAGAGAGAAAGCTGCTTGAATCACATTGAATGTCTTCCCTGAGTAAACGGCTCATTTTACTTCTGTGTTGTGTACTTCAAAGCTTTCCAGACAGCAGAAAAAGACAGGGGTAGCGGGGGATGATTACCAAAATAATAGGCGCTATCACTTTTGTAATGAGCTCTCGCACCTTCTTCAAAACAAAGAGCGGTGTGTGGCATTCACCAATCACAACACACTGTCTTCCAGGTGACGCTGAAGGTAGCGTGCACAAACCCCCCCTGGTCGACACACAAACACCGCCAAAACAAGCAAAATCGACGTCGCCTAGCGACACCGGTCACAATTTGCGCCATTTTCGCCAAGAAGTAAGCAATGCCGTTTACAGGCAGCCAGAGTTGGTTCTGACCTTCCGGGGGTCCTAAGCAAAATTCTGCTAAGGGGCCCTATTAGCTGACCCATGAGCCATGTAAACCATTTGCCATTGCCACACAGTCACACCTAACACCCCAGTGCTCCCACTAAAATCCTTGCTCCTCTAAAACAGTAATATGCTATTACTTTAAAATTTTGGGGGGCTTTGGGGTGCCTTAGGCTTCTACAGGGCCCTAGGCATCCACTAAGTTTGCCTGTAGGCCGGGCCTGCCCTGGAGGCAGCCAATCAAAGAACTGACTCTAACTCCACCTGCTCTGTTCTACCTTCACGGCTGTGCCTAAAAGGGCTCTGGTTACTGTCCGCTGTTTGCTTATTGATTCCTGTGGACAGCACTCAGGGATACAGTTCTGTCTGCTCTCAAAATAGCTGGGTTGAGTGATTTCCTGAAGCAAAAGCTGTGTCTTCACAGAGGTCTGTCAAGCGTGCGGGTAACATGTACGGGAAATGAAACTACTTTGTTGTGGACAGGAACTCATTATACTATTGCTGTATGTCTTTAAATATAAAATATGAATTGACTCTCATTCACACTCCTGGTTAAGTAATGCAAAAATTATTATTTAAAAATACCCCTTGCTGCGCTTGTTTTATTACCTCAACGTTTTAACAGTAGGTTTATTTTGGGACACTGGGATGAGTTCAGTTCAGGGTCAGTTCAGAAACACAAAATAATGAGAGAGAGAGAGAGAGAGCGTAGCGAGGATGGGATCAGTTGAAAAAAACACTGCGATCTATCCCAAGCTCTTTAGATTGCTTAACAACTAGCTACCATGCATCAGTCCATAGATACCGGCTGAGTGGCATGGTGCTCTGTGGGTGAGCCTTCTCCTCATGGCCAAACAGACTGGCATCTGCAATCCTAATTCTAATTTGAGGCGCATTCTGGTTTTTCTTACATATTCATTTTTGGATCGTGGCAGTGCGGTTGCCAGTCTTTATGTGACTGTTCACTAAGAAGCAGCATTGATATTGTATAACGTTGATTAGACTTAATTTTAAACGCTCCACAGTAAGAACTTGAGTCGGGAAGGATTAATCTAAATAAAACAGGATAAAAAGCTCAAAACCTTGACCCTGTATCTCTCAACCCCGACTTGTAATTCAACATAAAAAAATGCAACACCAAGTGGTTGCTTTTTGACAAACCATCAACAGTGTTGTTCCCTTATTGAGATAATGTTCTCAGAATACTACTACATATCTTCCATGCCACATATAGTATGTGTTTGCTTTTATTCATTAGTAAATTCCCATCATTATCCTAATTTTGGTGTGTTATTATAAATTAAACCAGAGATATGTGTGTTTTCCAGACTGTCCCGCGGCTGTGTGGTGCAGGGTGCTATAGATCTCTCAGTATCTTTTTCAAAATGTGGGATACAGGATCTATGCCAGCCAATTGGGCGTTCTAGGGGTTGAATGTACTGCAAAGTCAAACTCACGTTGGGGGGGGGGGGATCGGGTTGGCGGTAGGGTATTTTAAAGCGGGGGTCCGGGGAAAAGCAAATGAGATTCCAAAGTAATGAGATTCCAAAGTCACCTCAGTTATCTTCTTCCACTCGTGAGGTTTAAAATAACACAATGAGGTTTCAATAATGCAATGAGATTTGCAATAACACAATGAGATTTAAAATAACACAATGAGGTTTACAATAACACAATGAGATTTTAAATAACACAATGAGTTTATAATAACACTATGAGGTTAAAATAACACAATGACATTTGAAATAACACAATGAGGTTTAAAATAACACCATTAGGTTTACAATAACAAAATGAGGTTTACAATAACACAATGAGTTTTAAAATAACACAATTAGGTTTACAGTAACACAACAGGGTTTACAATAACACAATGAGGTTTACAATAACACAATTAAATTTACAATAACACAGTGAGGTTTACAATAACACATTGAGGTTTACAATAACACAACAAGGTTTACAATAACACAGTGAGGTTTACAATAACACAATAGGGTTTACAATAACACAATAGGGTTTACAATAACACAATGAGGTTTACAATAACACAATTAAGTTTACAATAACACAATGAGGTTTACAAAAACATGATGGGACTCTGCATGAGAGCAGCCTGGGATTTCTCCTCCATCCACTGCATTAACTATATGAACTATCCACTATCTTCCGTCCGCTGCTAAGGCACTTTGGGGTTTGCCCTTGTGGTCTCCCGACATCATACATCATTTTAAATTCAGGATGTAATGCCTCTGTCAGCTCTCCTCCAGCAGTGTTGGCCGTTGGCTCCTCCGGTATCCCCCCCCCCCCACACACACACACAAGGCTCCATGTCCCTCTCCACTGATCTGACCTGTACTCTCCAGTCATGGTTCTACTTCAAACACAGCCACAAAAAAGGGCTTTATTACCCATGTCATGTGACATCATTAATGTCCATGCCCACAGGAAGACTCAGGGGGGGGGGGGGTTACTCTTATAGCACTGTGATACCACAGGCAGACCATGCTTCACTAAACATACCCCAATGTGTGGATGCTTTTGGATAATCACTGAACATACGTTCCTAGGTGTGAATTTGAGTGTAAGAAATCATCTTTGTCTGACAAATTATTAAATACCACAGATGACACTAGGTTAAACTGAACACGCCATTACTAATAGCAACTTGAGAGCCAATTAGTAACTGTTGCTTTGAATCCTGTCTCTCGACCGCTGTAACGATCAGGTGTGAAAACAACAGGCGAGTCGATAACCAATCAATACGTGTAATCATGAGAGGAAGGGAAGCATACTCACGGCTGGCAGAGCTTGACCAGTTCATGGTCTGTGGTGGCCGGGGAAAGGCCTCGGATGTACAGGTTGGTTTTACTGAGCTGCTCCCAACCAGCTGTGCTGGAGCTGCTGCTGTTGTTGGTGCTGCTGTTGATGCTGGGGCTGGGCGGAGCCATGGGTTGGGAGGCGGCAGCAACAGGTGGCTGCCAAAGGGAAATGGACAGAATGGTGTCAGTCCAGAAGACACAACAACAGGCGGGCGTGAAATACAAACACGGTTCCCTGCTGCTTAGCAAGAGTGGGACGGACACAGAGAAACAGGCTCGACACGAAACGCACGGCCATGCAAACATGTAATTGCTCGAAGAAATATATCTGTTCGATATTGATGGATCTCGGGCTGAGCAAGTAATTGCCAGTGAGTAATTTGATTCCAATACTGTGCAGCTTCGTCTATGAATCTTGTCTCGCCTATGATTTACACAGAGAGATTCTTCAACTGACTCACACTGTAACCAATATCAGTATTATAGCGCAGTGGACCAGAAAACCATCTGTCTTCACCACAAGCCTATCGTTGTGTGGCCCGGATAAATCCTCCATGCCTGCATGCAAAAAAAAAGAAGAGCCGTTCCGATACTCCATCATTTGGGAATATCGAGTGGCTGCCCAGTGCGAGGATTAATATTTCACAGAGAAGTGATACATATCTGCAAACCAATCTCCTTCAGAAGTCAGCACAAAATGGGCCCAGAGGGGCTTGTAGATCTGCTCTGGTAAAGGCGTGACACTGAATGACTGAGCCATTCCCAGGTCACCCCCCCAAACCCCCAACCAGACCTGTCAACAACTACACCCCCAGCATGGCTTCCTTGGCACTCCACTGCAAGCTGTACTCACACGAAGACTTCATTTAATTAGGTTGTAGCTAGTTAGTGAAGCATCGTGGACAATATAACTCTCCTTGGATTTCTGAACTCTGTGTGATTGGAAAAATACACACATTTTGGTCACTTGCAGAATGGTATCAATAGACCCTCTGGATAAAAAAATAGAAAGAGATGAGAAATCATATTTGCACGAAATTTGCATGAAACAGTTCCTTTCAGCAATGAATTTCAGAAATAATTCCTAGTTTAATGGTCTCATTCAATCTACGTCTCTGAATCACATGGTGAAGTGTGGCTTGTTGCCCTCAGAACTGTTCCCTTTTTTGATAGAGCAAATGGCTTTCATATCATGTTTGCCACAGATGTTCTGATCTGGATAGCTTGCCCTCTTGTAAGATTATTCTGGGTCTAACACTGATTATCACCCATCCCCCACTGAGGAATCACAAGGGAGGAAACTGATGGAATCCTAAGCGTGAAGTGCTGACAGATTTGAGCAAACCTGAAGTTGGACGTGGCCAACAGATCTACCTCAGTTCACGTGCCTTCACCATGGAAAACAACTAGACCTGCTGTTATAGCCATTGTACAAATGTTATAATCTTTCTCTCATTCTGCTAATAGCAATTCGCCAGCGCTCGTGCTGCCATCCTGCCACTATCCAACATCTCTGCATTGATTGAAACAAAACACAGATACACTGCAGTTAAAGCCATCTGTTCTAAAATGTGCTCTCTGTACATAATTCAAAAACAATGCCGTAGGCTACTTTCAAACAACACTGTAGCCTACATAACTCAAGAAGATCTAAATGCATATCACCATTAAGCTGATGACACATCTAAGGGTGTGCATGCAAAGGATGTATGGATATTTCCCCTTCAAAACTTGAAGACATAATTTGTGGCTGACTGACAATTGTGTGGATGGCGGTTGACAACAAACAGTTGTGCTTGGAGTTAAAGATTTACATGTACAAAAGAAATGTTTGGAACTTGCGATCTGGAGGGAAAGCATAGAGTAAGATGGCAGAAAATGCTTACCTTTGGATTGGCAGCATCTGATACTAACAAATGGAATAAATAGTTCCAATATCCAAATTACAGTCAACCTTATCCACTACGTCCATATACACAATCCCTGATTTTTACTTAGTGTAAAGGTCCTGCTACTGGTGTTGGGTAAGATACAATCTATCATAATAAAGCATTCTCAATTTGTCAAGTGATATAATGTGACTAAAACGCCTGACAACCTATTCAACCATTTGACAAAGAATGCAACAGACATTCAAAAGCATTCTCAGTTGGGATAAAGAACTGCACTGGTTCTTGTCATTGTACTTTATGTAATACAGATGCACTGGAAATAAAAAATATTGCTCAGTTGACGTACCTGGGTAACCTGGCATAAATAAATGTTGCTTCTGATATGTTTTAGTTTAATCATATGCAAACTCAATAATATAAAAGTTATATTTCTATATATTTTAATAAGATAATACTATCAGTAATTAGGGTAAAATGAATAGAACAAATATAAATTATCTGAGAATTAAATAAATGTGCATTCTCTTTCTGTAATCGTACATTATTAGACTTAAACTATAAAAGAATTGGACACAAAAAAATGTATAAAAATCACTGGAGCAGGTTAGACGCCTCCTAAAACAAAAGCACAATCGGTGTGATATAATCTTCCATTTTAAAGCAATTAGCAGGTTATTAAAGATTTTTCAAGTATTTGTGGAAATGTAGGTCTCATAATTAAACCAAAACAGTTCATGTTTATCCTTCACTCCCTAAATGTTCCTGTTTCAGGCTTCTCATGTAAGGACCTTAAGGTAGAGGACTTTCATTTTCAAAAAACACTCATTCATATAATTTCCCTATTTAACAATATCACTCATTCTACTAAGTATGACATTGTTGCATCCATATAAGTGCTAGTACTGGCTTTTACTGACTCCTAATCAAGGTGAAATGTACCTAGTGCAATGTAGTTGCCACGTCCTAGTCTAACATACAGAAAAGGAGATTACCAGCAATAGTCAAAGCTGACCGGAGATCACACTGGTAGTATAAGATAATTTATTTATTATTAACTCACTAAACAAGGCAAGGAGATTGGATGAATGAGCCAATTGAAAGCTGGGGATGATTAGGTTGCCATGATGGTATGAGGGGTAGATTAGAAATGTTTCCAGAACACCGGGTTTAACAACACTACGCTTACATGTAAATTCCATAGGAGTCCCCTTCACTGCCCTGGGGCACTGTGATTTGATCTTTAGACCAGAGGGAGAAGTGACCCCCAACTGGCACTTCCAGCAGCACTTGGTCTCCCACCCAGGGACTGACCAGTCTCCACCATGCTAAGCCTCAGAAACCAGCAGTGGGCTACAGGGCGCTATGCTGCTGACAAATGGATAATGCTGCTGGCATAATGGAGAATCTTTGACCGGGTTGTTTTTAACATACAGGTAGATTGCAAAAGGACAAATTACAGAGAATCCCTGGCAGAGAGTGTCATGTCTAGGCAGGTTGCTTTTTATACAAAATTTCAATCACAGACACCTTTTCAACACAGCAGAAGCATCTATTATAGAGTGAACATGTGGTTAAGAAAAGCTATAGCATTTAGAGCACTGAGTATAAGTTGAAATCAATGGTGAGATAAATATTTTACAAGCCAAAGATGGTTTTGTTTAATGAACATTTCAGGTATATCATTGTTGTGTAGTAATATATGGCATATACATTGTAGTCCAAGGCTTGATTAAACAATGTGTTTCACTATGACCATGTAAGAGAAGACAACATTTGTTGTCTGTCATAACTCATGGCATAATCATCTGATAATATCACCAGTCTCAAAACTAGGAAGTGTGCCACCAGCATAAGCTATGTGAACAAAGCAAATCTTTGATGGGAATGCCAGCAATGTCCTCAGTTTTGGGCCCTGGTTAAACCCACACACTACAGACGAGAAACTCCCTTTTCTGCAGGACTGAAAGCCGTTTGTTTTCATACATCTGCCTGCCTATTGAGCTCCAGGAGTCTGACTTGAGTGTAATGGGGAGAACCCAGCATCTTATCAGCACACTCCAGACCAGTAGAGCCTGTCATATCCGAGCTGGAAATACACTGGGCTTCCAGTAACACAGGCCTCGCCCTCACAGCACTATCCAAGTCCTTAGCTGAAATGGACCTGTTATTATAATAGTATGAATCTCCATGAATTTTAATACTCCTGAAGTCATCAAGACCATCAGCTGTTTCATTATTTGAAGAATGTTATTCCATAACTCAATAATGCACATTGGTTATATTATACAGGAATATTTCATATTTCAAATAGCAAACTACGGAGGCAAAAGACAATCATTTTTTCAAAGCATTAACATTCAATTACGACAAGGTCATTCTACACATTCTCCATGACCTCAATGTGATCTCGTGGTTTATTGCATTGTTATGGGCTTAAAACAGAATCTTGAAATTAAAAAGGCAAAATATTAACATTGGTAGGCTGCAGCACTTCTATGGGAACAGTTTAACATTCTTACACAATACAGATGAATCTCCACAGTTTACAGGTAAAGTAAGAGTTCAGGGAGTCTCTCTAGAGGATGGCATCCCCTATCCTACTTTCCTTCACTTCTCTTTATCCCATAAAATATATGACAAAAATCTATTCAATGTTTTGTTTGATAATAGTCAGGTCACAGAAAATGCTTATGAGAACTTGCATTACTTTTTAAATGGTCAGATATCTGGAACAAGGGTATTCTGACACTATCATCTAATTGAAACAGTAGCAATAGCCTACCAGTTTAATGAAATCATACAATAATAGAGAGGTTGCAAAGTATCTAATTAATAACACTGCTTATAACAGCAATACTATTCTAAAATGCCAAGTGAAATGAAAAAATATATATATAAAAGAACAACTTTGTATTCAGTTATATTTAGGCTGTTAGTACACTGATAGACTGATCTAAAAAATACCTGTTTTGCAACTTGAATGAAGTCAGCTTGATGATGATGACGAAGAGGAGGACAAATGACTATAGCATATATTTAGTATAATCAAAATTAGTAATTTACCTGCTTACGGTACGGAGTCCTCAAGGGATTGCCAGAATTCGCAAAAATCATCGTCGGTTTCCAAAGTCCCAAAATAGATTATTACCTAATTTATTTAGAACTATTTGTATCCAATGGCTGTTTGGGTGAAGTTGTAAATGTAACCACATAGATGTGTTTGTTGGAGAATCGCCTTGATGTAAAGCATAAATATCTATATGTTGCAGTATACCAATATAATATTGAAATTACTATAGGCTATACAACTATACAATTCAGGCAACGCAACGTATCAGCGATTTATTCCGAACTTCGATTGCCCAACCCCGTTTGTTTGACGGAGTTCATTGATTTGCTTCGAGTCCTCAGCACACAACATACCCTGCTAGAATGGGAGAAACCATTCCTCTATTCCGAAGAGGGATAACTTTTTAACAGAATTAAATTAAAAGAACACTATATCACATGTTTAAGTACATATTACGATGATACATTACTACAATTTGACCAATTTCTGATATGTGTAATATCTATATACGTTAGTATACGTTGTTACGCGTTTCCCCCTTCAGATACACTTCGTCTAGTCTGGAATGCATACCAAACATTCCACAGTGTGTGGCCATCAGATAGTTAAAGCAGCAGTGTGATATTTTTTACTTACACCCTGGAATCTTAATACATTTAAAACACATTAATAATATTAAATGTACTCAACAGAATACAGAATACACATACTTTCGATGTCAAGATTAAAAAGACACTGAATCAAAAAGCAATTCGTATAATAGACCACACTCCACATTTATAAAACAGCCCAATTTAACATAGTCATAATTATTAAACAGTGATGAACAGCCAAAACAGCATGTACGGAGTCAATTTCCATATTCAAATAATGTACCTAATAAAACATTTCCTATTTTCAAATTTATTTTTTATTTTACAAGGAAAGTTGACTGAGAAAATATTCTCATTTTCAGCAGACTCAAGGAGCAGTAGGGGGAAGGGCAGGGCCGGAATATGAACAAGGCAAATGGGGCCTGGGCCCAAAGGCCTCTGACCATTAGGGGCCTCGACCCATAAGGCACCCTGAGGCACCTAATGATCCAAGGCCCATGAGACAATCTACTGTGAATGCAAAATATAGATAGAAAGACCGATAGTTCATGAATATGTGGACACTTTAGCCCATCAAGTCCCCTGTGACTGCACTTTCTACACCTCTACCCATACCAGGGCCCTTCTACAACCCATACAAGGGCCCCCCAGCTGCACCTTAAGTCATAGCAGGACTACTTCACAAAGCATTCTAAGGCCCCTCCTCTACAAACTGCACCAGGGCCCCTCCACAACCTATACAGGGCCCCCTCGATCTCACCAATACCAGGGCCTCTAATTACCTGTATGTGTTAGATAAAAGATCTATTTACTCTAATATTATACAGCTCTAGAAAAAAACATTATAAAATCAACCCCATTGAAAACCTTTGAAATGTGATCAAGAGGAAGATGGAGGGTCACAAACCTTTAAAGAAAGCCGAGATGCTTGGATGGAATGTTGGAGAGCATGCCAAGGCCAAGAGCATAAAAGCTAATTATTATTATTATTATTATTAAATTATAATTATTCTACAAAATATTGATTTCTGAACTTTTAGTATTGTTTGTTTAAAAATGAATATAAACGTATTTTCTTGGAATTATTTGAGGTCTGACAACACTGCATTTGTTTTTGGTTATTTTGACCAGTTTAAAGTTTCTGCAAATAAATGCCCTCAAAGATATTGTTTTTATTTTGATTTTGAGAGGTATGATTTTAAGTAGTTCATGGAATAAACCAAAATGTTCATTTTACCCAAGCACATAACTATCAATAGTAAACCGAGAAACACATAATGATTTTGCAGTGGTTTATATGTAATATTTCCACATACATAAAAAAACAGCCCCCCCAAAACAAAATAACCAATGTTGGTGCAGAGTGATGTCCTACATCAATGCTAAACTCTTGTTATTTTGTCATGTTTACTTCGCGATAACCCCAGCTGCCGTAAACACGGACAATCTAACCCTCATCATTTGCAGCAGAATCCCCTCTTCCAATGATACCAACCATGTACTACCCACGCATTAGTACCATGTATTAGTTGCTAGCATGTATGGTTTGTGTGATATAACGCTTTGATGCTCTGAAGCGTCAGTCGAACGTCGTGTGAGTTCGGGGGGGCCTCCAAAGACACTCGTGACCAGGGGCCTCATTGTATGTAGAGCCGTCCTTGGGGAGGGGATGAATGAGGCAATTAAAAGCTGGGGATGATTAGGTTGCCATGATGGTATGATGGCCAGATTGGAAATTTGGCCAGGACAGTGAGGTTAATGCCCCTACTCTTACAATAAGTGGTATATGATTTTTAGTGGCCACAGAGAGTCAGGACACCTGCTTAATGTCTCATACAAAAGACAGAACCCTACACAGGGGGATATCTTTAGACCAGAGGGAGATGTGCCCCCTACTGGCCCTTCAACACCACTTCCAGCAGCATTGGTCTCTCATCCAGGGACTAACCAGGCCTGACCCTGCTTAGCTTTAGAAGCAAACCAGCAGTGGGAAGTAAGGTGCTGACACTATCCAGAGCAGCTTACAATTCATCTATACGCTGTAAAAAAAAAGTTCAATTGCTGCCTTAAAAATGTGAGTAAACACAACTCACACTTTTAAGTTAAGTTGACACATTGAAATTTACATTTCACTGAACTGGCTTACAAACTTCAGATGGAATAGTAATAATAACTCATGAAATTAAGTAGAAATTTCATAACTCATTATGTTAAGTGGAGGAAAATTATAGATAACTGTTACTATTACTTGAATAGTATTCATGTCACCTTGCACCTTGCGCCTTGTGCCTTGGCTTGGCCAGGTCGCGATTGCAAATGAGAAAGTGTTCTCACCTTGCACTTTGTGCCTTATATTGGCCAGGTCGCGATTGCAAATCAGAAAGTGTTCTCAATCAATTTACCTGGTTAAGTAAAGGTGAAATAAATATAAAGGATCTCTACATGGAACAACTACACATGAATGATAAGCGCACCTCACTCAAATGAAGTAGCTACCCAGATAGCAAATGGACTCCGCCCCAGATCCGCACCAGCGTTATCATAGGCTCCGGAACAGATCCGCAAAACGGGTCCGGATCGGAGTTCACTTGCACAGCGGGACGGAGCCGGGACGGATAAGGATCGCGGATGCGGACCAGCTCTGGCCCGGGCCCTATCCGTATCCTTACCAGCTCTGGCCCGGACCC
>JACXGM010000164.1:0-47852 GCA_016801145.1 Umbra pygmaea
ACCAAAACACTGACGTCCCTAAATCAAAGCAAAACATGAAACAGACACAAGAGGGAGCCAAAATACATCATACATAGGGGAGCAACCACATAATAAACGGTACAACATAACCACTGTGTAAAACACTGAATACATGAGACAAAACAGAACACAAAAGAGGGGCATATTATACAGCCCATACCGGGCTGGACGTTACAGTTAGCAATGTGAAGTTTTTGCTTAATTTCCCTGCTCGTTTGTTTGTGGAGCACAATGGCAAAGTTTCCCAATTTGATTCATTTGAGGACGCAGAGTGCTGGTGCAATCAGATATTTGGGGGGCATTGAAACTTGAATACTATCCTGACTGTTTGATCTTTATGCAACCCCGTATTTTAATTTTTATATTGAGCTTTTACGTTAAAGCCATTGTTTATTATTTAATTACTAAATTTGGTGCGGCTCAATAGATGCACTAAGACAAGTATGTTTATTTTGACTTTGAGGTCAGTTCACTGGGCTAAATTTGTTGCGTGAATCATTTTTCAGTTATGGGTAACTGACTTTTGAAAATTGCTATTTCATAGATAATATGACATGTAAGTGTTTAACTTAGTTATATTGTACTTTTTTTCCCCACTTGTTATTGGGAATTTGTTAGTATATTAAGCAGAGCATCCTCACCATATAAGTGGTAGAGAGGAACCTATAGTCTTGTTTCTACAGAGTCTTTTTCAGTGGTTATCTTCTGTCTCTGTCTAATGAGCAGAGATTTGGGGTATGGGGTGGGGGCGGGGCGTCATGTATGTCTATGTATTTTCTTTTTTTATCTGTTTTGCTTGTTATGTTGTCCTTTGCAAATGCATTTATACATATCACTTACCATGTGGTCATGTATGTAGCTTCCGTGCTTAGTGGAATTATGTCCCCTGATGGTTCACTTAATTTTTCTTTCGATTCATCTCACATTTCTTAAATGGCAAACATCCCAATAGCTGACCATAGCAAAGTAGGGGGGCTCTCTACTTTTACATTTATATCATGAAATGTAAAAATATGTAATAATCCAAACAAGAGGTCTCATAACTTCTCACATCTGAGAAAGCTTAAGACTGATATAGCATTTCTGAAAGAGACACACTTACGTATTAAAGATCACCCAAGGCTACACAACTCTAAATTCATTCAGGTCTTCCACTCCCATTTTAACTCTAAAGCCAGGGGGTGGCAATTCTAATCAGTAAAAGTATACATTTTTCTGCCACTAATGTGTTATCGGATAGTAACAGGAGGTATTTAATTGTATTTGGCTCCATTTGGAACACTCCCGTGGTCCTGGTCAATGTCTATGCTCCTAATGTTGATGATGTTGAATTTGCCAACAGGCTGTTGGGGAGGATTCCACTGTCACACACGCATCGCTTGATATTCGCTGGGGACCTAAATTGTTTTATTGATCAGAATTTGGACTGCTCTAATTCTAGTCCTATTCCTCCTTCCAATATGTCAAGGTCCTTCTCAGATTTTATGAATAAGAATGGATGTACTGATCCCTGGAGGCTTCAGAATCCACAGGTACGTGAGTTTTTTTTCTTCTCTCATGTATATCACTCTTTCTCTCGTATTGACTATTTTTTTGTGGACCACCTGTTCCGAGTGTGACCTCTTCTGATTACTTGCCCTTTGTAATATTGGACCACGGCCCTGTAGCACTTGAAATAACTTTATCTGAAGATTTATCTGTCTTTTATTATCTGATGCTACCTTGATAAAAAATTGATAATTTTTTACACTTTAATCAAACTGATTCAACTTCATCCTCACTCCTATTATTTCCTACTCTTCTCACTCAAATAGAGCCCGTAGGACCAAATAGGAGGAACTTTCTAAACATATTCTTGACTTGGACCATAAATATGCACTGACACCTTCTCCAAAGTCATATAAACAACATTTAATATTTTTCAGATGTGCAGTCTGAATTTAACCTTTTATCTACCAATGATGCAGAGTGTTTACTCTTACATTCACGGGCCTCCTACTATGAACATGGTGACAAGGCTAGCTGCCTGCTTGCACATCAATTAAACCGACATGCTGCTTCCCGTTTAATTCCTAAAATTGAAGACTCCTCTAAGTGTTTAATTTCTGACCCAGAGGGGATAAACTACACATTCAAATCATTTTATTTTTTACTTTACACATCTGAGTTTCCAAAGGACAATGCTGTTATGACAAAATTCTTAGACGCGTTAGACATTACTGCCGTTCCTTCTGATACTGCAGACAACCTTGATTCCCCTCTGAGGCTTGATGAGGTGGTTTAGTCTATACATTCTATGCAAAGCGGTAAAGCTCCAGGTCCAGACGGTTTCACTACGGAATTCTTTAAGAAATTTTACTCACATTTGGCCCCATTACTCCTATCTATGTACAATGAGTCATTGGATCGTGGTGTGCTCCCACCAACTTTAACACAAGCTTCTATAGCACTTTTTCTTAAGAAAGGTGAAGGACCCCACAGCCTGTTCTTCCTACAGGCCGCTTAGCCTTCTCAATGTCGATGTAAAGATACTTGCTAAATTATTCGCTAGGCGTTTGGAGGGGGTCCTCCCATCAGTTATCTCAGAGGAACAGACAGTGTTCATCAAGGGTAGACAATCATTTGTCAATATTCGGAACTTGTTTAACAATATTTATTCTAAACAGTTTTTAAATTCCCCTGAACTTGTGATTTCGCTTGATGCTGAGAAGGCCTTTGATAGAATCAAATGGGAATACTTATTTGCTGTGCTTCGAAAGTTTGGTTTCGGTAAGAAATTCAGTGTGTGGATTAGGCTTTTGTACGCATCTCCACAGGCTAGTGTCTGCACCAATGACACTCACTCTTTCACTCTGGAACGTGGCACATGGCAGGGCTGCCCTCTTTCTCCTTTACTCTTTGCTATTGCTATCGAACCTCTTTCAGTAGCTTTGCAGGCCTCACCCTCTTTCCAATGTATTTTACTGGAAGGAATTAAACATAGACTCTCATTATATGCTGATGACTTGCTAATATATGTGTATAACCCCATAACGTCCTTACCAGCCATTTTCTCTGGTTATAAGCTAAATCTACAAAAGAGCAAATGCTTCCCAATAAATCCAGCTGCATTACAGCTTCAGCAGACAGATTTGCCTTTCCATCTAAATCGCTCTGGCTTTATGTACCTTGGAGTGAATGTGACTCGCTCACTCCCAGCTCTCTTCTCAGCTAATCATTCCCCCCTTCTCAGTCAGATGAAGGCTGATTTTAAGAGGTGGGGCAATATACTTCTCCCTTATTGGTAAGATCAATGCTGTAAAAATGATTAGTTTGCCTAAATTCAACTATCTTTTTCACTGTATTCCTGTGTTTTTAGCTTTGTCTTTCTTCAAAGCAATTAACCAGGCTGTTACTTCTTTCATCTGGGGTGGAAAGGTACCTAGGGTTAGAGGGTCCTTACTGTAGAGATGCAAATTTAGTGATGGGCTTGCACTTCCTAATTTCCTATATTATTACTGGGCCACCAACCTTCAGAAATCGTTATTATGGTTGCATTTTCCAGAAACACACTGGTGCCATTTAGAAGGTCTGTCTTGCACCTCTTCATCTTTGCCAGCATTAATGTATTCCGCTCTCTCAACAACTCCTTCTCATTACACTGGCAACCCAGTAGTACTATCTACACTTAAGATCTGGTACCAGTTTCGACGTCATTGTAAGTTCTCTTGTACATCTATCATGGGTTCCATAGATAACAATGTTCACTCCATCGGTGGTTGACAACGTCTTCTCTCTATGGAAAAGAAAGGGCATTAAAACATTCCATGACCTTTTTGAAAATGGAGTCTTCACTAGCTTTTCAAACTTGGCTGCTAAATATACCTTGCCTCCATTACACTTATTTCGGTATCTGCAGATGAAACATTTCATTTAATCTAAATTTGCATGTTTTCCATCTCTACCCTCTACCCAGCCATGGGACGAGCTACTGACTCTCTCAACTCAACAGAGCTCACTGATTTCTCAGGTCTATTCATTGATTATGTGTTTTGATAAAAACTCTACCAACAGATCAAAATTTGCCTGGGAGCAGGAAATGGGTCTTGAACTTTCAAAGGAGTTCTGGGGCAGAGCGATTGAGAGAGTTAGCTCCACCTCATCTTGCGCCCGACTTGGACTTATTCAGTTCAAGGTTGTCAACAGAGTTCATTACTCTAAGTCCAGACTATCTAGGATGTACCCCACAGTGAACGATGTGTGTGACAGATGTCATTCCTCCCCATGTGACCTCTATCACGTTTTTTTCATGTGCCAAACTGAGCAATTATTGGAATTACATATTTCATATCTTATCCGAGGCACTTAAAATCTATTTGACTCCATGCCCAATGATTGCAGTGTTCGGAATCCCAGGGGAACCTCTCTCATTAAGCCACAAAAATGCTGATATCATTGCTTCTATCTCATTACTAGCCTGCCGCAGAATCTTGCTGCAGTGGAAATCTTGTCAGCCCCCCTTAGGCTCTCTTTGGCTAAGCAATGTTATGTCTTTTCTACAACTTAAGAAAGTTAAGTATACCGTGAGGCGCTCATACTCTAAATTCTCTGACAAATGGCAGAGGTTAATCTCATATTTTAATAGTTTACGAATACTTCCCTCAGATCTGCCATAATCTATTCCATTCTATGTCTCCAGCTTTTCAAGTCTAGTTTATTATTATTATTGAATGTATGCATTTGTATGTATGTTTGCGTATTGTATGTTTGGTTGTTCAATGTGGGTTTGGGGGGTGGGATGTGTAGTGGGTGGGGTGGAGTGTGCAGGACTGTTTTGGGTCCAGCTGGGCACTTGTGGGGTGGGGGGGGGAATTGTGAGGATGTGTTCTGTGTATGTACATATACATGTATGTTGTACGTTTTTTTTCATTTGTTTTAAAATATCGATAAATGAATATATAATTTAAAAAATGTAAATGAAGTGTGCTATGGTAGAATTTAAAATGCAATTTGAAAACCTTGAAGTGTTTGCCAAAACGTAGGAGCCTCGTCCTCGTGCCATTACACAGTTCACATGCTCGAACCGGAACCAGTGCTAGGTTGTTTTCTGAGCACCAGTCTGTTAGCTTCTGCGCCTCCTCATTGTAAGATGACTCATCACGCTCAGTGGTCAGCCCTACCACTCTTGTGTCATCTGCAAATGTAATGATTGTGTTGGTGTTGTGGGTTGTGGGTTGGTATACAGTCATATGTATACAGGGAGTAGAGGAGGGGGCTCAGCACACAGTCTTGTGGAGCCCCTGTGCTGAGTGACAAGGTGGGGGAGTGGTTGGGGCTCATCCGATCTGTAAGGAAGTCCTTTATCCAAAGGCAAATGTTGTGCGCAAAGCCTAGGTTGGACAGCTTGGAGACCAGTCTGCTGGGGATGATAGTGTTAAACGCAGAGCTGTAGTCTATGAACAACAGCCGTGCATACGCTCTAAGTGGTGCCATACAGTGTGAAAGGCAGTTGCAGTGGCATCTTCTGTTGATCTGTTTGCTCTGTAAGTGTACTTTTCTGGATCCAGAGTGGGTGGGAGAGCAGCCTTAATGTCCTTCAGGACCAGTATCTCCAGGCACTTTATTATCATTGGTGTTAGTGCAACTGGCCTGTAGTCGTTGGGGCAGGTAATGGCTGTCTGCTCTGGGACTGGCACTATTATAGAGGATGCTGCATATAGGGATAGTGCACTGTGCCAGGGATGTGTTGAAAATATTTGTAAACACTCCAGCTAACTCAGCAGTAGTCTATGAAAACCCATCCTGGAACTCCTTCCGGGCCAGCTGCATTCCTTACGTTGACACTATGGAGCATGTGTGTGGCATCAGCTGTCTGTGTGATGTGGGTATGACAGTCTCGGCTCTTTCCACTTCCTGGCGACCAAAGGGGTCTGAGTTGTTAAAGTGACTCCATCTGCTTTGAAAGCTGCTGTGGTATCTCTGAAATAATGTTTGACCACAACCAAAAAAGCTAGGCTACTTTGGAGGAAAAAGGTTTACGCATTTCAAGAAAATAACACCTTGCTAACTGTCAACCAAGGGCTGGGTCTCCATTATGGTTTGGAGTTGTGTGACAGCCAGTGGAACTGTTAGTATTGTCATGGGGGAAGGAAGACTGGTTTCAAACATCAATAATCCTACAAGCTGGTGTCCAACAGTCAGCCAGGACACTGAACCTGAAAAGGAATGGTGACAGTTCAGATTTCTAACATCAGAATTCTAACATGCAATACATTCAAGGAGGCACAAGAATCGTTCTAAGCAGAAAGAGGTCTGCAAGGAAGTGGGATAAAAAGTCAAGAATAGAAAGATCATAGCTGAAAACGTTTGGAAGCACTAATAGGTCTATCTCCCAAAGGAGGTCCAACTAAATACTAAGTGACAGGGTGCCGAAACTATTGCACGTGGATGTTCGTTTTTGTTCAATATTTTGAGTCTGAGGAAAATACTAATAAATGGTAATTCTGAATAAATATGTGCAGACAGGTATCATGTTTCCCTTTGTACTATGTTGAGGTCAGAGAAATAATGATATGCATTATTCATTTTTTGTGATTGTCACTGATTATTTTGTTAAAAATCTAACTAAGAGTTTAAGGATGTGCTTAAACATGGAGATTGAGCCATAAATATTAGTTTCACTACACTTTCGGCATGCACAATAATGTTTAGCCCTGCTTCAAGAGAGGCAGGAAACGAGGACCTTATTTCCATAAAGTGGATGACCTGCTCTTCCTGGTTGTAGCTTTTTTATTTTGGTCCAAATCACAAGACCAGCTAAGAAAAACAGATGTATCTTATCTGGCAAGCAAGTGACTACTCTTTACCTTCTAGACCTATAGTTCTGTTGCTAACACCTTTCTGATAAAGAGTGGCCTTTGCCCAGTGCTATTATTTCAGTGCTGACCTGCATCAGGTGCTTATACAGCTGATGATATGTCTCAAAAACACATAGAAATAGAATTACTAGACTGTGAATTTCCAATCAGAAAAATAATACAAATACTTACATCACATAATTTTTCAATCAGATTCCTGTTTCTATTTGAAGTGTTTTACATGCAATATGAACGTGCCATATTATATAACACTATGAAGATATGAATTATCCTAGATCTATGTAAACGGATGAGTGACTAATTTTGGCCCAATGGTAGCGCTACAGGCAGTGCAGCAGCCGTAGTTAATGTGTAATTAAAGGGAGGGACCGCTCTGTGCGGAACTTGTGTTAGTAGCCGCCTGTTATGTCTCAACCTACAGCTGCCTGACGCAGGCTTTACTTTTATTTTGTTACTATGCTAGCATTTAGTGTGGAGAATAAGTCTTTGTAAAACATTTACACATTTGAAGTGGAGTTGTTTTGTGTTTTGTGGACACACATTTGCTATACAGTTCTAATATGGTATGTATTTATTTTTTTCAACTTTAAGTGGAAGTTGTGCGGCAGTAATTCGCCTTGAGGGCATACAAATGAACGGAACTGTTCGCACGCACAATGGTGAGCAGATCAGTTATTCAGATGCTAGGAAATAGACAAATACCACGGAGTTGGAACCCAGATGTTTATACGTGGCCTGCGTGAATAGATTCGAATGGTGAATAGAGTCCATTGGTATATAAAATTGGCAAAACTTTGAGACCTAAAAAATCGGTGACTCGGTGTGTCAATAAAGGAATGTCTAAGCTTTATATCAAAAATATTTGCTTGGCCTTCTTTTAATTACAGTATGTCCCATTGACTTGCATTCCCATGTATGTTCAAGTAAATTTAGTAGAACTGTATAACAGCGTTACAAAATTAAAGATATGCAAATAGTTATTCATCATGTACTAGTCATTAATGCGAAGTCAAACGATTTCATAGACAGGTCCTTGTAAACCACCTATATCACCAGTTCCGTCTTTTTGCGATGCATGATTGAACTTTCAATGAAAAATACTTTTTTATGTCTGTTGCTCTATGTATTGTAATTACCTACAAAACGATGGACATGGCATTGCTAGCTTCAAGCGGTAGGCTACTTCATTCTTCTTAACGTCTTAACACAGCAAGAAAACAACCACACAAATGGTTAAAAAGTAAGCACCAAATACAGGAAGTACAGGATATAGAACTTTGTATTCACATGAACTGTTGTGAAACAAGTGTTGCAAGTACTTGAAGATACGTTTTTATTCATCTTTTCTTATATTGTTGTCAATCTTACAAACTTGTAAACTTTGCTATGGGAACTGATAATAAAACAGGGATTTGGGCAACACAACAGCTGGACCATACATATCTTACTCTACTGGTATTCCTTCATTACTAATGTGTGTTATATAGGTAGAACACATGCTAATTTCATTCAACATCTGCAAAAGTCTGCTAAATAAAGAATTCTGATGCTTCCCTACACCAACACCATAAACAGAATATGGGCTGCTGTTATTTGCTTATGAATAGCAGGTTCTGTGCCTAAACTGCATGTTTTCTGTGCCAGTAGTTAATGGGTATGGGTGTTTGTGTTTTTTATGGATTATTTAGACGTATAAGCATTTGGTCTTGTTTAAAGGAGAATTCCGGGCGATTTCAACACGTAGCTGTGTTGTTAGGAAATTTGGAGTGCTGTCAGTAGCGAGACAAACTCAAACAATCTGTGTTGCCTACACCATGTTATCCACTTGCTCCAGTTTACACCCGTTATGCTGAAACGGTGCAAGTTTTAAAACATGTTTTTAGCCTCTTAACATGTTCGAAATGTCATTACAAGTGCATAGCCATGTGCAGTGATTCTTTCCGAGTGAACACAGCAGATCTGACTGCAGTGTATGTGAAAGAAATGCAAATAAGTTGTGACAAATCAGCCAGTGCACAAACCTCGGTGTATTTCCCGTTTTCCGGTGAAGTTCACATTAGTCGATTATTGAACTCATACAATCCAATATTGCAAAATGTAGTTTTTCCACAAAAAAACGATTTGCCGTGGTTATGTCCACTGTGTGTAGCAGGGTCAATATACGAAAACGTGCCATTTCCCATTTGTAAGGGTTGATTTGTAAAATACTATTTTTAAAGCATTCAAGCTTATTTTTTGATGAAGTAGATCCTTACCTATTAGAAAGTTATGCCGTGCCATCTCAGGCTAACATTATTTGTATTTTTTTTCACATATGATCAACATTAATATGTCTGTTATGTCAACCCTGTTACTAACATATCTATTACTTTTTGAAAAAGTTTAAAATCCAAATTTAAAACAAAAATTATATATTATGAAAGATAAAATCCCTCTTTTTTTCACTAAGTGGTTTGTAAGGTGAGAATATTGAAGAGTTATATTTTGTTTCATTGGTGAATATGCTCAATGTGAATGTTTACAATTGAAACATTCACATCATCTTGTGATTTAAGAAAAGTTATGTAAACAAAGTAATAATACACCCATTATTTTGTGTATTACTAGTTTCCTTTGTTTAGCATATACAATTAGTTGATTTTACATTTGACTTTTTTTTAAATTTGATTCGAATAATATACAAGTAACAGGGCTGACATCTCAGTAACAGGGTTCACAACAGATGCCATATTGATTATTCTCCTTGTTTAATTTACAGTTATTGGTGTAATGAAGTTATAATGGGACATTCATGAACCTGTAATTCAACATCACTAATCAGAATATTTTAGAGAAAGATTTATTGAGGTTTTAGCATAGTAAATAATGAAAAAATATGGAACTGCACATGCCAATACAAACCCATTGTTGGTAACACTTTACATACAATCTAGGTTACATGTAATGAATGCAGATTATGTAAAAACATAGTAAATAAATGTATTTATAACATAGCAGTTACTATTAGTTACAATGTTAATACTATCCAATTGTGGTTTAGCAAATCTATGAAGGGATGGTGTAGGGGGATGGTGTAGGGGGCTCTTCACTGCATAGTGGTTGTGGTGAGTTTTGTAATACCTTATGGCACTGAACTGCAAATACATTGTAATTAAAAGTAACTGCTAAGAAATCAATACAATAATTACTCAAGTTCATTCAAAATATAAAGTATATTGAAATTACATCTCAATAAAATTTTTGGCCCCAAAACTGAATAACTAAAGCCTATTATTGTATCTGCTGTGTCACCTGAAACACAATCAGTGGTAACCTGTAAATAACAGCGGATACCTCTGGGTCAAGTTTTACTTCCTGTGAAGGTTTAACAGGGAGTCAACAAGAAATCTCTTTTCTTTACTTTGTGTAGCGTTATGGTCTGTTTTTTCCCCAGTTGTGACCCAACTGACATCATCTCAGTCATAGAACTCTCTGACAATTGATTTAAATTGTGTTTATTTTTTCGAGTGAAAAGTGCATTGCTATTTAAAGTCTTCCACCTTCAACCACTGGCACTCTGCATATTTTTGCATATGGTACTTTTCAACTATTTGCCCAGATATCAATTGGGAGATACTCTTCCTTTCTCGTTCATCGTAGGAAGCTTTATACACTCACCTAAAGGATTATTAGGAACACCATAGTAATACTGTGTTTGACCCCCTTTCGCCTTCAGAACTGCCTTAATTGTACGTGACATTGATTCAACAAGGTGCTGAAAGCATTCTTTAGAAATGTTGGCCCATATTGATAAGATGGCATCTTGCAGTTGATGGAGATTTGTGGGATTCACATCCAGGGCACGAAGCTCCCGTTTCACCACATCCCAAAGATGCTCTATTGGGTTGAGATCTGGTGACTGTGCGGGGCATTTAAGTACAGTGAACTCATTGTCATGTTCAAGAAACCAATTTGAAATGATTCAAGCTTTGTGACATGGTGCATTATTCTGCTGGAAGTAGCAGTCAGAGGATGGGTACGTGGTGGCCATAAAGGGATGGACATGGTCAGAAACAATGCTCAGGTAGGCTGTGGCATTTAAACGATGCCCAATTGGCACTAAGGGGCCTAAAGTGTGCCAAGAAAACATCCCCCAAACCAGTACACCACCACCACCCTGCACAGTGGTAACAAGGCATGATGGATCCATGTTCTCATTGTGTTTACGCCAAATTCTGACTCTACCATCTGAATGTCTCAACAGAAATCGAGACTCATCAGACCAGGCAACATTTTTCTAGTCTTCAACTGTCCAATTTTGGTGTGCTCTTGCACATTGTAGCTTCTTTTTCCTATTTGTAGTGGAGATGAGTGGTACCCGGTGGGGTATTCTGCTGTTGTAGCCCATCCGCCTCAAGGTTGTGCGTGTTGTGGCTTCACAAATGCTTTGCTGCATACCTCGGTTGTAATGAGTGGTTATTTCAGTCAAAATTGCCCTTCGATCAGCTTGAAGCAGTCGGCCCATTCTCCTCTGACCTCTAGCATCAAGGCATTTTCGTCCACAGGACTGCTGCATAATGGATGTTTTTCCCTTTTCACACCATTCTTTCTAAACCCTAGAAATGGTTGTGCGTGAAAATCCCAGTAACTGAGCAGATTGTGAAATACTCAGACCAGCCCGTCTGGCACCAACAACCATGCCACGCTCAAAATTGCTTAAATCACCTTTTTTTCCCAATCTGACATTCAGTTTGGAGTTCAGGAGATTGTCTTGACCAGGACCACACCCCTAAATGCATTAAAGCAACTGCCATGTGATTGGTTGAGTAGATCATTGCATTAAGGAGAAATTGAACGGGTGTTCCTAATAATCCTTTAGGTGAGTGTATTTGTTTGTTAAATCTATCAATAGTGCAGAATGAAATTTCAGTTTTTTTGCACTTGTGACTGTGCAGCTGCAGTGTTTAGATAATCCTTAAATCTAACCTTGATGGCCCTGGATCTGGAGCTACATCGGGCTCTGGACTTTGAGGTGTGGTCATACACTGATCTTTGGCTGCTCTGCATTTCACCTGTGCTGCTCACCAATTCTTACGCTTGCCTCTTTTCTCTGTCATCTAGTTCAGTAATTGACAGCTTTTTCTCAGTGTCTATGTCCTTTCTCCATTTTGCTTTATCTTTTTTTATTTTCTTCTCGTCTCTCAGGATCCCAGTCTCTATGCTGTCTGTAAAGACCGTAGACCTTTATTTTACTGGACGTAGCATCCTGTTCCGCAAAGTGATGCAAATGCGGAAGTGCCTTAAACCTAGCCTGGTTAACACCAGACCCTTCCCAGGTCTGACTGAGATTGGGTCTGGGCAAGTTCATTCACAGCCCATTTCCAAAGGGGCGTCACCAACGCCTCTCAAATGCCTCTCGGCGCAATTGGATATATAAGACTTTTGCCGAGTCGAGTAGGCAAGACAGCGACAACATCTTTTTTTAGATATGAAGGCTTCGAGTATTGTTCTTTCCTCAGTTTTTAACAAAAATGAAACGTTCAAACCGCTTAAAACAAACACGATAGCTGATTCGAACCAGTGATATTGCAGATGTTCCATTGCAGCAGTAATTGTTGCAATTCTCTGCTTCAACCAATGACAGTATAAAGCTCCGCTATCATCACGTATTAAGCCCGCCTCAACAGTTTTGATTGGTGCCTCTATTTGGAAAAATTAGAAATGGGCTTGAATGGGCTCTTGGCCAGACTGACTTGGAGAGCAAATCGAAATTTGCCGGAAGTCCGTCTGGGTTCTCCCAGGCTACCTTAAACCTGAATTCTATCTGAATTCCAGCTGGGGTGACATGTGTGGTTGCAAAAGGGGTCGGTTTCTGTAGAAGTCTATGAGAAAGTGACCTATTTCTCACTTGATTTATTAGGCGAAAAAGCAGGGGGTGTTTTAGGGAGTGACTATGGTGTGATTGACATTGACTGTGGCAGTGAAAGTGTGTAACGTAACGTAGAGTTGTAAGCAGTGTTGCCAACTGTCAGCTAACGTCACAGTCAGATACCGCCTCTCGTCTAAAATCGTCACCTCCGCAACCAAGATGGCTGCGCTCGTAACGGCAAACTCGATGACTCAAATCAGATCTCCACAAACCAATGGGTTTGCTCCATCCAGTAAAAACTTTTTAATGTATGCTTTCGTGGTAACAGGGCTGATACATTGAGCTTGTCCCCCTCTGTCAGAGATTAAATATCTCAAAGATAATGTATTAAAAGAAGATGACACTTACTTGTCTGTTCAACCACCAACTTTATAAGGACAGAGGATTTCACTTCCTGTAAAATATGCTTATTATGAAGATGGCCATTATGTCAGAAGGGGTGTTTTCATTAAAAGTAACAGGGTTGACGTCAACCTGGGGACGCGAATAAAAGTTTTTTTCAGCTTTTTACAAATATTAACCATAATTCCTATTCATGATTAATGAAACAACACTTGAGGCATTATAATAATTTAAGTTTTTATAGCAAAGTTCTGCAATTTTGACCTCCATAGGTAGTAGGAGTAAAAAAAATCTTACTCAGGGTCAGGTCGTTTTTTTTTAATCGAAAAAAAATGTGCATATTATTTTTGTTTATGAGACTTCATAGAAACTAAATTCAAAAATGTTTTATTGTTTTTTTCAGATTTACAGAGCAGTTTTGTTTAGAGTGACACAAAATTGCACTTTTTCGTATAATGACCCAGCAACATTGATCAGCTGTAACTTGACACCACTACTTTGCTTTCACAGCCCCAACAGTTCAAGAGTTATTGCGCGTGTGCGCAGGTACCTAAGCAACCGTGTAGACTCACTGTGAAATCAGCGAGGACCTGGAATAGCGTACAGATGAGAGCTTGGATAGTTCAATATTTTTGTTGTAGAAGATTAGACTGTTCAAAGGGTGTGATTCCAATCCACACTTTGGTTTTCATAGAAAAGCTGCTGCCAAGAAACACTTATGTTAGCACTTTCTCACAAAGCAATTTGTGACAATTTTGCAATTGACAGTTAAATATATTTCCTTAAAAATCCTCTATTATCTTCTAATTTTCCATTTATGTTCTAGGTGCCGTTTTGTTTATTTTGAGCCATTTGTATTTAATAGGAACTATACTAAACCTCTCATGAAAAATGTTATATTAAATACTTAATAGTTTTAAAGATGTTTGAGTAATTATTAATAAAGTGCCTATAAAATATTTGCTAAGTTAATTTTAAGGGCTACTTTGAATTTATATTTGTGAGTCCTATTACTATTATCTTTTTGAAATCTTTTGCTAATTTACATTGTGGAAATGCATGATTCCATCCCTTCTGTTTCAGATCTGTTATGAAATGGGTTATAAATTTTGTTTCTACAGCCGTGAAGTGTCATGGTTTTCTAAATCCTTAAAATCTTTACAGTGTGTCTTACCTTGTTAACCATGTTAATATTCAGAACCCATTCTCTTTCCTTCATCAACCACTCTGTACAGGCTGATTACAGTCCTCAACCACCAGCCTCCTCCAAGCTTGACTCTGTGCAGGGCCAAGTCAACGAAGTCAAAGTTATACTCAAAGACAACATTAACAAAGTGCTGGAGAGGGGTGAGAGGTTAGATGACTTGGTTGACAAGACACATGACCTACAAGCAACCGTACGTATTATAAAGGAACTGAAATTCAGTTTGAGTTCAATCTAGAATTATTTATAGTCTGGAGAATGGCGTTAAAACCAGGTTTCTTCTGTTGCATGTCATGTGTCTGCTTAAACCTGCATTTAAGCCTGCATAAAAATATACTTCTAATTAACATTTCACAATTTCCTCCCATCTTCAGGCCGACTCCTTTCAGAAGACTTCCACGCGGGTCGCCCGGAAGTACTGGTGGAAGAATATCAAGATGATGATAATTATTGGCCTGATCGTTCTGATCATCGTCATACTAATTATTCTATTTGCTACAGGTGTCATCCCCAGTTAAACAACCTACAGAATGACAATGTGATGGTTAGGAGCCACGACCACCAGTGGCCATGTTTTGAATTTGATGAGACTAAGGTTTCATATTATTCTTCAAAGTATATTCAAAGTCAAAGTCAAAGTTGTTTATTTATCATATGCATCGAATAACATACATCATCCTATGCAGAGAAATTCTTTTGACATGGCACGGCGATTCTATGCAGTGGGCTTAAAAACAAGATCCAGTGAGTTACGTATATCCAAAAGTGCTAGTCGATCATACTGTATGAGCGACAGTGCAGAACGTGCAGAAATAAAAACAAAAAAAACAGTAATAAGCCAAAACCTGCATAGAGTGAGCAGAGCCATTGTCCATGCGACCATCCTCTACGGCGCACAGTACTATGTTGTGTATAATGTGACAAAATAACATTTCATATTGGCTTGTATATAATCATCTTGAACATAGAAATAGAATCGATTGAAAGGCCATTGAACTGCTTGAAATGGTCATTCGATTAGTACAAAACAAAATGGCGCTTTTTGTTAGTTGTCATGGTGACAATGCGCAAATCGGTTTAATGCAAAAGTAGGCCACTAGATCTTTGTAATGGAATGGTTCATGTAAAAATGGCTGCCGCTCTGATCATTCCGCTACATTGATTTGAATTGGAATGGCCTTTCAATCCATTCCTTTTCTATGATCCTGAACTGTTTGATTGTTTTTAGATTATACAGATCTGTTGATTTAAGTTTGGTAAGACACATTTTGCTTGTAGATATACTTTATTGTGTATTTTTGTCATTAAAATAATACACAAAATAAAATTATTTTCACCAGAAACATTACATATTAGGGGCCTCAAGCCATAGCAGAATTGTGCACTGAATGCCTTAAAAAATATGATTTATATTTGCCAGCCAATGTCAAAAACATAGTTAATTACAATAGTTCACTCCATTGCTGTTACAGTACACTTCACTTACATTGTACTGTCCTAGGGGTTTCAAATATAATTCCATATACATGTTTCTTAAACATTTCTGAATGATATACAACTCTGTGTAAATATAACCATGTTTACTTGAGCTATGACAATAGATAGCAGTTTATTTACAGACCTTTTCGAGCCCTGACCAGTTTAGTATTTTTTTATCTGTGACAAATTACACAATGGGATTATTTACTATTATGGTTTCAGGGACTTTTCTCAAGGTGGCATAGAACATAACAGGGATAACACTGAGCATCAGTGACTAATTAACTCAACTAAATATTCAACTGTATATTTTAACACAGTGTATCAACACAAGGCAATAGGCAAAGTTAACAATTTCAAGAAGAAACAAAATGCAACACTGAAAATATATGTTTGTAAATCCATTTAATACTCAGACTCTGTCCTTAATCACCGATCCATAATAAATGAAAGTCTTGACCTTTCACCTCATCTCGCGATGGTCCTTCCGAATATATCCTTTGATTTTTCACCACCTTGTAGCCTGAAAATAAATAGTTCAAACTGTTAATGATGGTTACAGGTCACTAGTAGGGCTACAACTACATGTTATAGGAGTCCACCGTCTTTACCATGGCCATTAAGAAAAAACAATAAAATTAAAATAAGAATACTTTTTACAATTAAGAGTTTAAAAAATCAAGTTAGTCCATAAGCTAGAAATCCTGAAGTGTGACAAATTGAAGAGGTAAAAGCCCAACTACAAAACCAATAGGAAAGCTTTCTATTGGTCAAAAAGAGACATATACATTTATAGATATATATATATATATATATAACCATTACATGCAAATTACCAGCAACATAGATAAATACTTTGATACTTTTTCCAAAGGTTAAAAAGAGAATTTTGTTAGAAGAAAATTAACAATGTTTAATGGAGAAGCTTTCCCACCGCTGTCAGTAACACAAGCAAATAGAACAAGTACAAAAAGAACGCACTTCTCCAACGTGGTGGCATCCAAGTACAAATCAGGTTTTAGCTCATGGACTACTGGCTATTACTGCTACAAGAGCTAAATAAAGAAAAGCAAGAATTACAGGTATTATTAGGAAATATACATACATTAAAATACACTGGAAAATCCAGAGAAAGCTGTGTCCTTTGAAAGTAAATAGTTAATTTCTCAGTATCATTCCATATTTTACCATTACTTGACTGGTGAGTAAAGGCCTGTAAAAAATGACATTCAAATTACATAATTTGTATTTAGGTTTTACATTATTAAAATGAAACATTATAGAAATTAAAGCCATTTAAAAAAACAAAGAGGACAAAGCTGGATGTCCCACTTTGACTTAGTTTAAGATGCTGAAACAGGATGTTGGAAGACCATACCAAATGGGAGCATTCGAGAGTACGCCTCTCGTACGCAGTCCGCATTGAGCGGGCCAGAGAGAACCGGTGCGGTCATCTCATGGCCTGCAAGGAAGCTCCGCTGGCAGGTACAAACAAGGTATACATCAAAGTTAGGAGACAACATTCTTTGTTTTTTTTCTCTTTAACTCTTTTTTGTTCTTGTAAGTCTTGTAAGTCTTGGTATCCATTTTACTGTTGTAGTGGTACTTTACCTGTTAACTTTAAAGTTACATAATGGCTCATAAAAAGCAGCAGCGAGCCAGCTGTTAAAGTTATTTGCCACAAAAAGACTGTAGCTTCTATGCTAACACTACTAAAGCACTTCAGGTGCTGTGAAAAACTATGAAGAGAAAAGAATTATGGACAGATACCAATATTATACAGAGGTAGATATATTGTATCTAGGTTTGTTGTGGGTGAATTGTAGACATACATTTCTGTGCGTGTGGAACATCATCCATCTCAGTATGGCTTGTAATTGTTTTGGTGACCACCTCTCCTGGGGAACTTCCCATAACCGGCCTGCTGATCTGCTGAGTGGACACAAACACACAGAAACACACCATTACCGGTACATGTTTATTCAGTCGTCGTCAAATTAGTCTTTTTTGTGTGTTTGATTATTTCGTAGTATAGAATACACAAGACAGATTTTTTTCAATTAAATACATAATATTGTTTATTTTTTATAATATTTTTTAACAATTTTTAATTGTGTTTTAATGAGAAAAAAAGACATACTGCTATAGTCACCACCATATCCGCCATAATAGTTGTTGTAACCAGAGTAATCATAGCTGCCGTAGCCTCCGTAACCTTGGTTATTGTAGCCGTAGTTGCCATAGTTATTGCTATGGTTGTTGCCATAACCTTGGTTCCAGTAGTTCCCATATCCCTGGTTCCAATTCTGATTTGGTCCTGAAAAACACAGGACTGCCTAGTTGACTACTTTGTCCATTTGAATGGATCAAAAGAATCATACAATCAACAATGCATAATAATTACGTATAAATACCCCCTTATTACAGTAGCCTACTACTTACTATATGCTAAATATTGGTACAGGAAACTAGCATTTCCCTCCAGCCAACATACCCCCTCTACCTCGTGGCCTTGCTGGGTATCCTTCTCTGTCTCCTCCTCCCCAATGCTGCTGCTGCTGGTACTGTTCCTTAGACATGGCCACCTTTATCTCACACTGACAACAGGAACAAAGAAGCTCTGAAACCATGCTTTTCAAGGTGTAACATTTTGCAGTGACAACTGAACTACTTTTTCTTCCAGTGAACAGCTTCCAAAAGCTTGTATTCCATACTATTTACATGGGACAATGATTTAACACACTATGCAGTGCATAGTGTGTCATCTGAACGGAAATTGCAATGATGTTCTTCCACAGTGTACGTGAAATGGGCACACATTGGACCCTCTGTAATACAGTGGGCTCCAAACTTACTGGCACCCCTTACTGGCAATGCACAAACAATACTTTAGAAGCATAAACAATATGGAATGGATGGACTGCATTTCTATAGCGCTTTTTTCTGACCAATGGCCACCAAAGTGCTTTACAGAGCTCATCGAGTGCAGATCAACTCAAAATACCAACATGTGAGAAATACTGTACTTCATTAATGTTGCAATGGAACCAACTAAAATCATCACAAAAGAGATTTCATCCAAATTAAGGTTTCATAATTATTGAAAGATACTTGGTGGAATTCATTATGCCATCAATCTTGACCAGTGCCCCTGGACATCTGAAATTAAAAAAGCCCCAAAACATCACTGACCCACTATCATATTTCACAGTGGGTATGAGGTGCCTCTCCTTGTATACATCTCTGTTTCAACGCCAAAAATGCTGATACTGTATCTGACCAAAACATTCAATTTTGGTCTCATCTGACCAGAGCACCTTCATCCAGTAATAATTTAAATGAAGCTTGGCAAACTAAAAGCGCTTGCATCTGTGTCTTGGGGTCAGAAAGGGCTTTCTTTTGGCTATCCTTCCAAAGAGGCTGTGGTTGTGGATGATGGTGCTTTTTGAAACCTGGTGACTCCAAGACGCCACCAAGGCTTGGAATTCTGTTACAGTGACTCTTGGGGATTTTATTGCTTCTCTCACCATCCTCCCTATCCGGGGGAGGAAAAAAATTACATTGCGATGTTTTTTTCCAAACGATATATAGCGATATTGCAAGCCATCAATGTAGGCTACAGTCAATAATTACCATTCCATGATACTAATAATTTCACTAATAAACAAGCTTCATTACAAGTGACAAAAAGGTCACTTAATATTTTATTACAAAATTAGACCAGATCTCTGTAAACAGAAAAGCAGAACACATTTTTATATAAAACAGCAGCTTTACACCAACTCCCTGATTGGTTCATAAAAATATAACTGAAAATAATTTTTTTTAATAAAATAACTTTTTGGTACACAATCTTTTGTTTTTAAGTCAACTTTTCTTAGCCAAAGTGAAACAGTGTTGGTAATCATCATAATCATGGCTAAGCAAATGCGACGTGTAATGGCAACATATCTTTACGATATGAAACGTTATTGCGTTTGTTATTTCTTTCTGTCGATGACAGCCTTTCTGGTAAGGTGTCACACTAGCAAATGCATCGCAAATAGTGTTTTGTTTTGATTGACATCGAGATTTGATTTTGTATTCGTCGTAAAGGGCTTTGTGGTGCCGTTTTAAGTGATCAGACAAATGGGTGGTTTTTCCTTGTTTTGTGGCCACAACTTTAAAACACTCCAGACAAAGTACCTGTTTTTGCTCAACATCCTACTTTTTGTAGCCGAAATAGTCCCAAAGATTTTGACTTTCTTTTCGGTACGAAACCATCCTTTTTTCCTGCGTAATGAGTATCCTCTTCGTCGGTCATCTTTTGCTAGTACAGGACTGCCAGTGACAGAGAATGTTGGCTGTGAGCAGCGGCACAACGAACCAATCACAGCGAACCAATCACTGTGCAGGCATACGCACAACCGGCGCTACGTCATAGAATGCCTCTGAACAGATTCATGCCCACTTATGGGGGAAAACAAACCGCCATACAGTCAATGACAGTATGCATACAGTATCGGATCGATAAAGTGGACTAACTACAACATGCCAAAGAGTTGTTGTTTGGTTGGGTGCACCACAATGTTAGAAAAAAAACAAATTTAACATGCATTATTTTGCCATGTAAAAAGAAATATCCAGAAAGAAGGCAATTGGCTGCAGCTAGCTATACCGTACCACCTAGAAGACTGTATCTCCACACACTTAAATATGTGGACAACATTTCATATCAGGTAGGCCTAAGAAATAAATATTCAGTGACATGTTAAGGGGTGATAACAGGGGATGGGTGGAAATAGATATGTAAGTATTTTACTTTTATTGGCATAATCATAGCTAACGTCAGTGTCTTGTGATTATAAGCATGCAACCTTAAAGATAGGCTACAGTTTATTTGTATTGCTGTCCAGAAAACTGTACTCAGTACTCTAAATATAAAGACAATATATACATTTAAAGCTGTTTACTTTAAAAAACAAAGTAAAATCATTCACTGGCCTAACACCTGGGGACTCGATGAGGTACGAGTAAATGTCTGGGTAAGACACCTCTGACCACTGGGTCGGGTTGTTACACCAATTTGACACGGGCAGAATGTGCATGTATCTTTCATGCTCTATGGCAGGCAGGGTGGACATATAATTACTTGACATATTAGTGATTTCGTAAGTAATTCACGCCTGCCGGCTGAGTACGGACGTTGTTTAGTGCTGCTATTTTGTATTGAAGTCTTGTCAGATGCTGACAGTTTGAGACGATGTGTTCTAGCTGGTATTGCGCAATAATACCCCCGGCACAGATGCGGTCTGCAGTACCCAAACATAACGATTGAAGATAACAGCCAGGCTTTTTCAGAACGGCAATATGCTATTTTAGCGTTTGTCTCTGACTATGTACGTATATTATCTTATAAAGTTGACTTAAATCAGCACTTAACTTCAATAGTGGTCAAGTAGATATAAATGTTAAGGTATAAAACAGGGTTGGCTAGCTAGCTAAATTACACCCGCAGGCGCTTGTGCTTATGACATTCTCACTTACGAAAACGTTTGAGCACATTTTCGATTCGCCATAGATTTTCGTTAAAATGCCAATATTTGAAATCTACACAGTAGATTTCTCGCATCAGATGTTCTCAGAAGTGAATTTAGTGATGAAATAGCGTAAGAAATTGTAGAAACACGACTTTCTGTATTGACGTGTCTAGTTAATCTTCCCCCATTAAGGGGCGGTGACAAGTTCCCGGATGTGCCGGTAGTACGTATGCAGAGCGTGCATGTCACCCCAGCAACAAACCATACAACAAACTTGTGTAAACTGTGTGTTACCCATGGTGCTACCTATTCTGTCATTGGGTGCTACCCTTCTTCACATCGCTATTCCGGCGATGTGACAATCGCACATGCGCACATCGCGATGTCGATGATAAAACACAACATCGTTCAGCCCTGGACGGCCATCTGTCTTTTCTGAACTGCCAGTTCTTTCAAAAGAGATATTGAATGTGTCCAACCAAATGTTTGTACCCTAGTAGAACAAGAAGTGATGTAATGGCTCAATAGGATTCCTTATGACTTAGATTAACTTAAATAAGTTTAATTTAATTCCTGGTTTAATTTTGGTAGATGTTATTTACAATAATCTTTAAGGATGCCATTGATTGTGAAACCTTGATTTGGAGGTCATTGATTTATAATTTAATAGATAATATAATTTAATCATTCATATAAAATCAATGAATGATTTTGGTTGGTTCCATTGAAACATAAATAAAGTACAGTATTTCTTACATGTTGATATTTTGAGTTTTTCCCTATAATTGTATTGTTTATATTTTTACAGTAGTCTATTGTTGCTGCATTGCCATTCAGGGGTGCCAGTAATTTTGGAGCCAACTGTATACAGAACTGCATATTTCAGGGAATGATTACCCACATTGTTTTTTTAACTGCCAAGAAATACAGTACAGTTTTTAGAGCTTTGTAACTGGTCACTTGAAAAATAATGTAGTTCAGCTTGTATGGCTCAAATTCTACACATAGCACTGTTCAGCTGTGACTCGGACTGGCATAACACTGCAGTGCATTCACACAAATTACAAAAAGGAAACATCAACTGGGCCTGGAGAGGAAATGCCATTTGAAAAATGTGTTGAACACAAAAGCACACTGTTGTTAAACTTCACATATTCTGTGAGGGGTTTTAGTGAGAGAAGTACCGTTTTGTACCTTGCTTAATCCTATGTTGTGGTACTTCTTCTCCATGACCTTCTTCACCTGCTCTTCTTCTTTGAAGGTGATGAAGCAGAAGCCGCGTCTCTTGTTGGTTTTAGTTTCCATCGGGAGCTCGACGGACTCCACCTTTTCAGGGACACATTCCGGGAATAGAAAAATTCCTTACTCTCCCTTAGTGAGATTTCAATGTTCAGAAGGCTTTTACAAAAAATATTATAAAATTTGTAATTATTACTTATGTACACAACATTATGTATATTAAAATGTACATTACAAATAACTACAAATGACCATTAGAATGCACCTAAATTGAGCAGTGTACGATTATAAAATCTCATCTAGTTTGGCACTGTCATCTGAACCCTCTGAACAAATGTCATATTTGATGTGTGGATAAGTATTAATAACAACATTTTTGTCCATAGTTGCACTTCTCAGTAATTCTGTATTTTCTAATCATAATTTGGAACCATATCAACCAGCTACGACTCATAAGCATACACCATATCATTTCGAGTGAAAAATAAAAAATAAAATCCAAAAAAAGAGGTAGACAGTCTTATACATTTAGATTTTATTTGATTTTCTGTTTGTTTTTCACTCTAAATTATATGTTGTATGCTTATGAGTCACGTTGAAGCTGGTTGGCCTAAGGCATGGTCTAAACCTCTTATATACACATTTTTCCAGATGTCTATAGGAGAAATGAATGGGAAATTTACTTCCGGAACCGAAGGAGGCGGGACTGTTGAGGTCTATAGGATCTTATTATTATAGAAAATCCTCAAGGACAGTTTTACTAGATGTGTATTTCATAGATTCAATGAACATTTGAAAAAGGAAATTGGTCCAGCATCATTGGTCCAGCAAGTAAATTGGGCCAATACAAGTCATATAATTCTGTTAATATGCTATCCTATCTTAAATAAAATTGCATTAGGAAAACGTTGGCTAGCTAGAACATATTGATAAAACTGCTGCGCTTTTTCCTTTCCACTGGAAAGCAACTGACTATAGAGTACATACCTCGATAAAACTTTTTTGTAAGTTAGTGTGCGTCACTCGCCTATTGTAGTTAACACAAATTCCTTAGCACACTTTTTAACTTTCTCCTGTCTAATTTTGTCATCTTCTACACAAGACAACTTGACAGCCACAGCAGTAGTTCGCTAGCTAGTACGTTAGCTACCAGGTGAAAAGCCTAGTCTGACTCCGAAGTGTATTGTAATTTAGCAGCATCACTTCTAGCCCTGACCAGATTGATTGGCACGAGGGCAGTGCGCTCTTTGTTTCACTTGCATGCAGATAGTAAGCACATTGAGCTACGTAACCTTAAGAACATTGTCATAACCTGACAGATTATCTAAGTGAAAAGCAAATGCTTTTAGTCTAATGAATTAATGATGTCCAGATTGTGTTTTTTAAAAGAATTTCTTGCTGTGGCGGCAGTATCAAGATAAAACGAATGCAACGGAAACGGTGTGGTGCAATAACTGTATAAAAGATTGTGCAAGAATGCCATTGGGGCAGAGCACAGATGATGTGACATAGGTGCAAATAAAATTACAGGTGCAAAAACAAGGGGGGGGGTGTGCATAGGTCTGAGGGAAGCTCTGACAGATGTTTCCTGAAATCAGTGAGGGAGATACAAGACTCCAACTTGAGTGATTTTTTGTAATTCATTTCCCGACATTGGCAGCAGAAAACTGGAAGGAATTACGGCCAAATTATTTTTGGGGTTTGGAGGTAACTAATAATAGAAATCTGCTGGAGCACAGACTGCAGGCAGGTGTTGCTGTAGGGAGAAGTGAGCTAAGATAGAGGGGATTTACATAACAGGGTCTAGTAGATGAGCTGATATCAATGTGTTTGGCATTGGGGTGAAGCGAGGGCCAGCCAACACGTGCATAGCGGTAGCAGTGGTGGGAATTGCATGGTACATTTGTGACAAAACGGATGGCACTGTGATAAACTACATGTAAATTATTTAGGAGTGTTGCAGGCCATTGTATAAATCACATTCCCAGTTTCTAGAATCGGTAGGATGATCATTTTTACAAGGGCGCATTTGGCATCATGAGTGAGGGAGGACTTATTGAGATACGTGACACGAAATCTAGATTTGATTTGGGATTGGAGATGATTGATGTGGGTCTGAGAGAGAACATTCTAACCAGATACCTATGTTTAATTAGGCTGTTGGGACTAATTCTGCAAAATAACCCATACTCAGGCTCCAACCACTGACTATGATGATGTAGACTGTCCTGCAATGCTGAGACTTAGCCCAATACACCACACAGACTCTCTTCAGCTACATTATTTAAATAATCGGTGTCAAAGTGTTGATTCTGCCATAGAATCCCATAAGAGTAATTTTCTGGGTTCGGTTGGGTTCACAAATTTTGGGAAGTTCCTCATTAAGACCAAAATGAAAAAGTAAAGGAAGTTCATAACTTACAGTGATCTATAAAATGAAAATAAAGAGTAAAAAATGACTAGTTATGGTCATTGGTTAGTAATGAACTCCCCTTACCAGGTAAGATAGGTTAACTGCGAACATCCCAAAATGGGTGAACCCAGCAGAGTACTCTTACCCACCTCTGCCCATAGGTGTCAACGTACTCTAGTTCGAAACCATCCAAGGTGGTGACGCTGGGTGGGCAGGCAGGTGTGGGCAACGTACAGTTGAAAAGCACAAATTTAGTTTACCAGATTTTAGGAGCAGTTGGAGGCCTTGGAAGGAATGTTGTGTGTGATTGAATCTCTTTTGGAGGTTAGATAACAGTGTGTTCAATGAAGGGCCAGATGTGTAAAAAATGGTGTTGTCTGCATAGAGGTCATGGAATCATGGAATCTCCAGCAGCAAGATCGACATAATTGATACATTGGGCCCTGTATTGCACTGCTGGTTTGCTTCTAATGCTAAGCAGGGTCAGGCCTGGTTAGTCCCTGGATGGGAGACCAATGCTGCTGGAAGTGGTGTTGGAGGGCCAGTCATCTGGTCTTAAGATCAGTCCCAATGCCCCAGGGCAGTGATGGAGACATCTGCCCTGCGTAGGGTCCGGTCTTTCGGGTGGGACGTTCACGTTAAATGGGTGTCCTGACGGGTGTCACTAAAGATCCCATGTAATTATCCATGGACGTAGGGGTGCTTAACCCGGTTTCCTGGACAAATTAATCAAAATCATCCCTCTCTCAATTGGCTCATTCATGACAAAATTTTGTCAGTCAACCTGCCTGGTAAAATAAAGGTAAAACTAAAGCTAAACTGAAAATACAATGCTTATAAAAAATCATCATACCGTGTCAAAGTCCTGACCTTTTGTCACATTACTCCCTGGAAATTAAAATAAATTAAATCTAACTTTTGCCAGCTGTATTTACACACTATATCCCTTGACATCAAAGTGAAAATAACATTTACAAAAATTCTAAAAAAATTATACAAATGTAATTAGTGAAATACCTGGTTTGGATAAGTCATCATCCCCTCTGAGTAACCATTATAAACTTGCTCAAGTACAACCAGTCACTTCCGAGATCACACACCATAATAATTGCCCCCCACCTGACATCAATTGTAGTGGTTTTCATTACTTTATATAACAACCGGCTGTTCCATGATGAGTCCATTAGTAGTAGTTCATGGCAATGCAAAGAATTCAACATGGTTGGAAAGATGCTTTCAAAAGGGCTCCGGAACAAAGTTGTGGAAAGGCACAAGTAAGAAGAAGGATACAAAAAGATTTCAAAGGTGTTAACTGTCCCTCTGAGTACCGTTCAGAGCATTTTTAAGAAGTGGAAAGCGTGTGGCACCACTAACACCTTGCCTAAATTGGGCCATTCATACAAACTGGATGACCGAGCCAGGAGGAGATTCATCAGGGAAGCTACAAAGATGTTAATGGCAACTTTGAAGGACTTAAAAGTCCTTATGGCTGTGATTGGTTGGTCTGTGCATGTGACAACAATCTCACAAGCTTTACACAAAGCTGGCCTGAATGATAAGGGTGGCAATAAAGAAGCAAAAGGTTTTATGGTCAGATGAGACCAAGACTGAACTTTTTGGACTGAACTGCAATTGTCATACCTACTGTAATGGTTGTGGCAAAATTATGTTGTGGGGGTGTTCCTCTTCAGCAGGGACTGGGCCATTGGTCAGGATTGGAGGGAAAATGGATTCTGCCAAGTACACCCAAATTCTTGAAGAAAACATGCAACCCTCTGCTAGACAGTTCCAGTACGGCAATGACAATAAACACATCGCCAAAAAAACAATGCAGTGACTTAAGGATAGGAAGGTGAATATCCGTAAGTGGCCAAGTCAGAATCCTGATCTAAATCCAATTGAAAATCTGTGGATGGACTTGGAGACAGCAGTCAATCGCCACTAACCATGAAATTTGACTGACCGTAAATAATTCTGCAAGAATGGGCAAATATTCAAGAACCCAATGGTCAGTCTGACAGAGCTCCAGCATTTCTCTGTGGAGAGAGAACCTTCCAGTATAACAACCATATCTGTATCACTCCACCAATCAGGCCTGTATGGTGGAGTGGCAAAATGGAAGCCACTCCTCAGTAAAGTAAAGGCACATGACATCCCACCTGGAGTTGGCCAAATGTTGCCTGAATGACTTTCAGACCATGAGAAACATGAACTCTATGGCCTGAATGGCAAGCGTCATGTCTGGAGGAAAGGCACTGCTCATCACCTGGCCAATACCATCCCTACAGTTAAGCATGGAGGTGGCATCATCATGCTGTGGGCATGTTTTTCAGCGGCAGGAACTGGAAGACTAATCAGGATAGATGAATGCAGCAATGTACAGAGACATCCTTGCTTAAAACCTGCTCCAGCGCTCTGGATTTCAAACTGATGTGAAAGATCATCTTCCAACAGGACCCTAAGCACACAGCCAAGATAACAAAAGAGTGGCTACAGGACAACTCTGTGAATGTCCTTGAGTGGCCCAGCCAGAGACTTGAACCCAATTGAACATCTCTGGAGATCTGAAAATGACAGTGCACCGAAGCTCCCCATCCATCCTGATGGAGCTTGAGAGGTCTTGCAAAGAAGAATGCGAGAAACTGCCAAAAAGTCGGTGTGCCAAGCTTGTAGCATCATACTCAAAAAGACTTGATGCTGTAATTGCTGCCAAAGGTGCTTCAACAAAGTATTGAGTTTTTTAATTTTTAATTTTATATTTTAAGATTTCAAACACACTTATTTCACATTGTCATTACGGGATAACAAGTGAAGCACTGTAAATACTTTCCAGATGCATTGTATAGCAATTTTTGTTTCAAGAGTGTCATCTCCTTTGAACTACAAGATGTCCGTGGCGGATTTCCAGTCTTTAGGGATTTTAGATGATTTCAGGGAGAAGTTGAACAGGCTAGCAATAGGGTTTGCTATGGTGGATGCAGATCTGTTTAGGAAAAAAGGTCCAGGTTGTCTAGGCCTGCTGATTTGTACGGTAGGTGAATTGCCATGGGGACTACAGTGCCATTGGCCCTGCTCTGATGAAACACACTGGAGCTCCTTCAGCTAAATAGTTTGAATGATCTCTACACAGGATACCACCCGACTAGAAAGCTTTCAAAATAACAACTGAAAATGTTAAACGGAATGCGGTAGCCTACCTCTCCAAAGGCAGTAAAGTACTCTCTGATCTTCTCCTCAGGTGTGTCTGGAGAAAGACCTCCTACAAAGACCTTTCTGATGGGCTCCTTATTCTTCATGGCTTTGGCCTTCTTAGGGTCAATCACCTTCCCATTCAATTTGTGGTCCTTCTGTAAGACCACCTATCAAAGGAAACCCACAGAGAAACAATCACAAAAACAAATGGGACATGAAAGCCATGAAATAAAGAAATCGATTTTAGACTGATTTATCACTATGAATCTCACAATATTTCAGCATGAACCATACAGGTTAATCCAATCTGGAATACCTTATCAACACTGCCAGCAGCTTTAAAAAGGACAAAGCCAAACCCCCGGGATCTGCCTGTCATGGGATCAAGTTTCAGGGTGCAGTCTACCACCTCACCAAACTTGGAGAAGTAGTCCTTCAAATCCTTCTTGGTTGTGTCCCAACTCAGACCACCCACAAACATTTTGCTGAGTTCAGAGAAAAACACAGATCTTTTAGTTCTACATACCAAACCCGAGTGCAGGGATGTCCATGTCCCTTCCCAATTCCTTTTCTCATGGGCTGTTTTCCCACCCATGTGTTGAAAAGGAAAAGGCAAGCAAGAAGTTGTAGCCATTAAATAGGGAACACAGACAATGTTTCGGTTTCCCCCACAATAATATAAAGGACAAAGGTGTATGGATTGGTCCATCCATGTGCAAGTCAAACCGGTATCTCAAATTGGGTGAAATTGTGAGTGATCCCTTCTGTCATAAACACACAAAATTAATCAAAATTTCACTGCACTATAACAAGTTATTAAAAAAGTGAATGTTACGTCGCCAAGCCCTGCACATCCCATTTGACCCCTTACCTTCTTCTTACCTTCAAAGGCCTCAAAATGCAATATAATCCAGACAAGTACTAAAAAACAAAAGCCTTCTATTGAATAATAAACATTTAGATGGCCTTGGTAATTGTCACATAATAGTTTACACACATTGCACTAAAGGCTCAACATATGCAAGAATATTCATATTGACCTCAAGGTTTGACTCTTAATATGTTTGTCTTATTTTGGCACACATGGCCAGAGGAATGGGGAGGATTGTCTGTAGGGATTTCCTGGTGTAATTGCACTCTACTGACTCAAGTTCAACTGTATTATCACGAGGACAGAAACGCAGGTGTAATTGCATTTACAGTGAAAATATTGTGCCTCTGCTACAGCAATGCATTGTTTATACAAAAAAAGGACGAAAAAGATCCTCTCACCTTCAGGTAACTCAGACGCCTCCAAACAACATGAGGTTATGTACGCAAGCCCTCATTCGTTGACAGTGACACAGTAATGTAAACAAGGTAGAATGGCTTGTTTTAGGTCCCCACTATAGTGAAGGCTTGTCGTGATCTTTTATACTTTCCGGAGTGCATTGGGATTTTTCTTGAGACATGACCATGAATACATACCATTGACTCACAAATATATCAGAAAACACTAGCCTGAATTAAACGTGGGTACATGCCATAAAAACAAAAAAGAATATAACCGAATAAATTAGTCAGGCTTGGTCTCAATCGACAAAAAGGTTAAACTGCATAATTTTAGGAGACATAACAATTGTTAAATAATGCTGTAAACTATAGGTTAACTATCTGATAATATATGATCTCACATGTCGTCACTACAGCGTTTCCAGAGGCAGCAGCATGTGTCTACAATGGAAGAGGTGGAACATTCTAGTGAACAAACAACAGTAGGAAGAGACAAGCAGTTGACGTAACCTGCAATGAAGGTACCGTTACCGTCCATCATCTATCCTTCCATGTTTGTGAAAACAAGGTACTTGCATTGAAGTCATTGCTATTTGAAGTTACAGTAGCTAACTAATTCAAAGAGGATCTTAATTATTGTACAGTACTGTACAGTAATGCCAATCTTCTAAAGCAGAGGTGTCAGCTCGCAGCCTCACTTACCCCTCATCCTCTAGGTTTTTACTGGCATCAATCTTTGATCCCTCGGATTCTCCAGTCTGGATACCACCTACAGCTGTTGGTTTATGCTCCTCGAGTCTAGCCACTCCGTCCTCCTCCATTTTCACCGCAGTTGAATCTTCACCGGTTTCAAGAGCCTCCGACATGTTTTGTTTTTCACAAATTGCTAACTAGCTACAGTAGCTAACCAGCCGTTTTCGATGATGCGTACTTACGTGAGCCTATTGCTTGTATGTAATATTTTTTCCAACTAGGTGTCGTTATAACGATCTGTTGCTCACCGTTATAACGCGCATTCCTCCCCGTTATATATCGCTCTGTTCCAACCCCTTATAACGCGCTGTTCCTTCACTCTGTCGTTTAGACAACAAATGATTGGTCCTTTTTTCGCTGACAATAATTCCTTATTACATTATTTTGCTGTCAGTCAACATCTCCTTTCCTCAGCCAGCTATTACGTACATGTTTAACAAATGGCGTCATGTATAAAATGGTGGGACAACAGCACTGTAGTTGGGTGGTGCGTTTCTAAAAACACTTTGACATGCTTTGAATCCACTTTGTGTTCTTTAACTCTAGGCTCCTTGTTTGGATGAGAGTGGAGTGCAATCTTTTTCAGACAGATTCTAATGAACATGTGCAAAGAGTAGTTAAATTATGTCAGGATTTATTCGCATGTCTTGTGTTCATCTGATCTCAGCTATGATAAAGAATCTGAATATCAAGGACAGTCATGCTTGAATTTGTTTTCAACCCTCTTTAATAATGACTTTATCCCCCCAAAAAATGCAGGGAAATCATAGTTTAAAACCACAGAACGAGGTAAAAATTAAGGTAGTAAGTACACATGAGACTAGACCTACAAACCCAGCAGAGTACACAACTTTTTTTGTGTTCTTTAACTCCAGGCTCCTTGTTTGGATGAGAGTGGAGTGCAATCTTTCAGACAGACTCAAATGAACATGTGCAAAGAGTAGTTAAATTATGTCAGGATTTATTCGCATGTCTTTTGTTCATCTGATCTCAGCTATGATAAAGAATCTGAATATCAAGGACAGTCATGCTTGAATTTGTTTTCAACCCTCTTTAATAATGACTTTATCCAAAGAAATGCAGGGAAATCATAGTTTAAAACCACAGAACAAGGTGAAAATCAAGGTAATAAGTACACATGAAACTAGACCTACAAACTCAGCAGAGTACACAACAAAAAGAGGGTAGGGAAAAACAAGACCCCCCAAAAAACAGCAACCTCACTATTTACAAAGTAAGACAAGCTACACATTAGCTTCATGTCAGGAAGAGGAGAACGAAATAAAGGTCTGGTGTTTAAAATATGAGCTGATCGGAGGACAGGACTCATTCTCGAAAGCTGCCACCTGGGTACAGGGTCAATCTCCGGCCAGCCCAGCCAGTCTGCAAACAAGGACACAACACAGACTGTTGTTAACATCTGGAGCTCATCTGGCCAAAGTGATCTTTGCACCTCCCATGTTTCATTGTTTAACTTCTGCATGTGCTGTCAACTTTAAACTATTAAGTTTGTCTCCATTCCATCTTAAAGATCATATGTAGAACTCACAGCTTCACTAAGGTTCTGTAACCTTTCCTGTAACAGCTCACCGGCCAGCAAAAGCTTCAGCTCCGATGAATTGGTGGGTCAGTTTCACCATTGAAGGAGCAAGCCCAAATGGGACCCTACCTAAACTATAAGGTACCAACTTTGGTGGAAGTTTCAGACCAGATACACAAAATAGCTCATTCAATTTGAGTTGTCAGCTTTTTATGGCATCATAAAGCTGGTTTACATATGATCTTTAACACCTAAGTTTAAAAAAAGTTTTGGGTGTTTATCAAGTGAAGTTCTCTAAGGGCTATAAAGAAAAAGCAAGCATTATGAGTTTAAGCAATTTAAGAAAAGGGTTCATTACAAAAACAAAAAACCATTGATGCTCCACAACTGAAACACAAGACCACTCAAATTAAAAGAGGATACACAAATACAACAAGTTAAAGTACATTTTTACACTTTTACACTGTTTCAATTATTATCCTGGAAAAAATCAATTTCAGACAAATCGTTAAAGCAAACATTTTAAAACTGAAAAAAAGATTCATGTTCTTTCCCTTTAAATGTTTCTTTTTGTTTATCGCTGGTTACAGGAAGTGTGAAGAGACCATACCACAGGACAGCGTTTTCTTGTGCATGCCGTGCTCTCTGCCCGCTATGTGCGACGCCCAGAGATTGTCGTGGTCAGGCGACACACGGCCTGCAATGAAGTCCCCGCTGGCAGGTACAAACAAGGTACAACATAAGAGTTAGGAAAGGGAAGGAATAACTAAGGATAGGTCCTTACTTTGTACCCTTAGCAGTACTTTACCTGTTAACAATGCTATCAAGTCTCTTTATTGTTATTTCCTTATGAACACCTGTTAAAAAGCAAGGGGGGAAAAAGGAGAATCTACAGAAAAACGCCTACGTTTTTTCTGGAGAGCTTTAATAAAAGGCAAACCTCTACAGAAGCATTCTTGCAATTAAAGATCTATAGACATGACTGTTTAGTTGTATCTGTCAGAATGGGGTGTGCATGGTAATAGTAACCACTTGCTTTCTTACTTGATAAGATTTAGAGTCATTGCTTATTGTCTATTGATCTTTAAGGTTTCATGTAGTTCAAACCCAAGGTGAAGAAGGTCTTACCAGAAGTCTAAGCAGGTCTTGTTGGATCAGATCAACTCAGTAAGGCTGGTAGTTGTTCTGGTGGGTTGTGACCTCTCGCGAGGCCTTTCCATAGCTGCTCTGCTGACCTATCAGAAGGTCAAAGAATTACAGGTCAGAAGTCAGGACGTTTGAGTGGGACAGGATGCCTTCACAATAGAAACGTTGCAGGAGGAAATCTGTTATCAGTGGATTTTACAGGTGACTTTGAAGATGAGGTGCATGGTAGGATTTTAAAGTTCTCTCTCCTCTTTTAGCTAAATGGCAGCCATTTCTTACATAATCAGGAAGTTGCAGTCTGCAGCATTGGTGTACCTAGTTGTTTTTTTAGACAGAACTTTCAAATGAAATGTTATTGTATCAGTACTGAGATTCACAATCATGTCAAGATGCATGTACCAAAGAAACTGTACCAGGAATGTAACTATAATGCAAGTGTTTAATACAAATGTCCTGGTATACTTGACAATGGCTTGATGTGCGTGTTCCCTACAACACAACCAAGTGCACTGCCTGGATATGGAGACCACTCCCAAACATGAATCAGAGCAAAGAGACCCAAGGCAGGCAGCATTCCAGACATGTTTATTTTTTCCAGAGCTATTAAATACATACAAGGAGACTTTCCACCTGTCGATGTCTTAGCTAGAAGTACATGAGTTGTTGTTGGGGGCTGAAAGGCACTGCTTGTTTCGATAGTTGGCATCAATAGTGTAGCTTACCATTGTAGTCGTCGTATCCCTGTCCATAACCATAACTATTATAGTTGTAGCCAGAGTAGTCATAGCCTGTGTAGCCATTGTAGCCCTGGCTGTATCCGTTGCCGTAGCTACCATAGTCTTGGCTGTAGTAGCCATTGTAACCTTGGCTGTAGTTACTCTGACCTGCACAGGGATAATGTAAAGGTTAAGTGTAACACGTCTATATCCCAGTTTCAACAACATCAAATTTCTACACACGGTAAAGCATGTCCTTGTGTCAGTAATGGCATTGTTGTTGGTGTCAAATTCCTTTGTGCAAGAAAAAAGTGGTTTGAACTTATTTTTCCATTATACATTCTTCAGTGCCATGAGCTAGATGTTTCTATACGTACCTCCTCTGCCCCGGCCCCGGGTTCCTGTGCCTCCCCTCCCTCCGCCATAGCCCCCTCCCTCTCCCCGGTTTTGTTGCTGCTGTCTGTACACTTCCTTGGGTTGGGCCACTTTGATTTCACACTGTCGAGAAAATGCACCATTAACAAAAACACCTCTGCAGGCAAGAATACAACACTGACACTGACTTCAACTAAAGTTGCATGTTATTAACTGCCAATATTCACTGTTTAAACTAAGTTATTTAAACTACATTGGTTAAATAGTTCAGAACTAAATCACTGTGCCCATCAGTGCAAGTTCAAATGAACAGTGTGAAAAAGCAGTTTGAAGCTACCTTTCCACTCCCGACTTGGTGGTATCTGCACTCCAACAGCTTCTGGACCGGAGTCTCTTCACAGTATGTCACAAAGCAGAACCCACGGCGCTCGTTGGTTTTCGTGTCCATGGGAAGCTCGATGTTGTCAATCTGGAAACAATGTAATTTCTCTCAGTTAAGATACATAAGGAGAGTAAGACAGACCACATTAAAAAAATTTGTAGAATTTTCTAAAATCAGTCTTGTGGTTACATCATCTGACTAGCAAAAGGTTGCCTAGATCAAATCGCAAGCTGGCACGGTAAAAGTATAATGTCCCTAAACAAAGTAGTTACATAAAATGTTAGTCAGTACAGAAAACGGTCTGGTGATTGCCTAAAATGCTACCTTTTCACTCAAATTTGTTGACTGTATAACTAGCTGCATATTAGCTGGCTATTCTAAGGTAAAGAAAACCTGTGGTCTGAATTTAAGAGGGCAGTCCCTAGTTGCCACCTCTCATACCCCTTTTCGACCAAAAGACCTTGAAAAGTTGGGTTCCGGTGCCTATTTTGAACCAGTTGTTTGTGTTTTGACAGCCAAAGAACCAGCTCTCGGCCAGGAAAACTGGTTCCAGAGTGGCACAGTCTCTTTGCTGGTCTAGTACCATTCTTTTACCAAGACTTGCTTGTCAGGGGCTGGGTTATTGTGACCAACAACACAACAGAAAGGTTGTTACCACCATTGTTAAAAACTAGACAGATAGATTCTTCTGTTTCCAAAACATGATCGCAAAGCCAGGAGAAACATTTGCAGAAAGATTTGCCAGCTTTGGTTGAAACGAGGTATGTGAGAGGTACTAATTGCTCTTGCATATGAGATTGTCAAGGATCTCTGAAATAGTCATTAACTCACGCCTCTGCATTTTTTTAATGAGTATTTGACTAAACCAACAATATTTTCTTCCCTCTGGACATATTTGACTAAGGAAACTGGTATGTGCCTAACTGACAAGTGTCTAGGAAGCCGAATATGATAATTGGTTATGAAGGAAAAAGGGGTCTAAAAACAAACAAGCAATTCAATTTAATTTGGCATAATGTGGTAGAAATATTATTTTCTAAAAAACATGCAAGTTTAACTAACTACAGACATTGCCTTGGTAACCAAACAGGGTTGGACTCATAGCTAACCAAACAATCTTAATAGGCTATACTTCAACAATGAGATTTAGAGGTCACTGAAGGCCATAAAACAACAAAGGCTATTGGGCAAAACAGGAAGTTGCTTTCAATGACAAAGTCAAACTCTCATATAACAAAGTAAATATTGGTCAAATCCTTTATGATTTCTTCATTACAACAGGTCTACACTGGAACCATGTAAACCCATTTGCTTACACATACAAGTAAGTCTAAATATAGACTAATTATGATGGGAAATCGAAGGGGAAGATTCACATGTTTTCCCCAACATGTTGCCATGACATTTCAATTGTATAGGTGGAATTCTATTAACTGGTTTACCACCTCTGACACTTTTATTTTGAAAGCAGCTCAAAGACATCTCCTGTGTAGTTACACCCATTTACATGATAAAGCATGTATTAGAATGCCTTTCAAGCCACTCAGAAACTGGTATTCAACAATGCAGTTATATAAGCTGTAACTCCATTTCCCCTAATACAGTCATATAGTGGACGTATGGATTATTTAACATCTAGGTATTCCATATCAATCCTTACAATAAAACAAATACATTGACAACAGAACTTACATCTCCAAAAGCACCAAAGTATTCCCTGATCTCCTCCTCCGGGGTGTCGGGGCTGAGGCCTCCAACAAACACCTTCCTTGGGGGCTCCTTACCCTTCATGGCTTTAGCTCTCTTTGGGTCAATCAGCTTCCCATCCAGCTTGTGCTCCTTCAGCTCCAAAACCTGCACACAGGATGGTATTTTTGAAACAGCTTGTGCATTGATGTCATTTTTAAATGATTGTGCATGAAAGATAGTTATGTAACGGCTTGGTGAGCCAAAGGCAATTTTCCACCTTTGTGGACAATAAAGATTTATTATTATTATTATTATTGTTGTTTTCATGCCCACTAAAATAATGTTTAATTAATGCAAAAAAATAAGAGAGGCAGCCTGGCCTATTGTAAATGAATCAGTTGTTACCCTATCGACACTTTCAGCATCTTTGAAAAGGACAAAGCCGAATCCCCGGGACCGACCCGTCATCAGGTCTGTTTTAATGGTGCAGTCCAGAACCTCTCCAAACTTTGACAGGTAATCCATGAGGTCCGTTTTGCTAGTGTCCCAACTGAGCCCTCCAATGAACATCTTGCTGTCAATGTAAAATTAAGAAAATGCAAATATCATGGTCTGACAATAATTTAAATACATCCTTAAATGTTATCTTGAAACTACCTTAGTAAACAAGCTGATTTGCACACTATGAATCATATTTACATTACTGGTTAGAGGTTACCAACCGGGGTAGATGTACCTGCTCTATCCGCAGGGGGTAGAGAAGACTCATGAAACCATAGACTTACCAAGTAAAATGCACACGAGGTATTCCAGACAGAGCAAAACTCGGCTAGTAGTGTTTAGATAGTTAGCACCTGCAAGCTGTTTACGACCTAACTATTTAAATTGCGTAGAAAATTTAAATCTACACACGGGTTGTGCTCTTTCAACACTGAGTTTCACCTCGCTATTAGTCACACTATAGATTCTTCATTGGTTGGACAAAGTATATCCGGGACGGGTGAAGCGATCTGTTTAGCTTTTCTACCACGGTCTGAAGTGTTTTATAGCTAACTACAGTACTGTAACTGGTTCACGAAAGCTAAAACAGCATGAGTAGTTAGCTGAAACACTTAAATATGTACAGTACCTAAATAACGTTGGGTAAGAATTATGTGTTTATACAGTGGAACATCGTGGTGACAACCACATCATGTGTTCGTTTTACATAACCTACCTAGTAGCTGGTAAACCAGTTTGACTTAACGTGTTAGCCTGCTGACCTGTGGGCTGACAATGACGCCAGCTAACATACTGTAGCTGTTTGACTGAACCTATGTCATGGATGATCAGGAAAGGCACTGGTCGTTTAGCAACTTACAATCGTTGGCGTATTGTTTAATATAAAGTTATCTACAACTACTAATATATCGCTTAAGTTAACCAGCAACTTAATGTAAAGTTACTTGCATGTGTCTGGCAAAAACTCATTAAGTACGCAAAGTGAGCTACTGTAGCTACTACACTGTACTGTACTTCGTTAGCCGCTTACCCGTCATCCTGCTGGTTTTTGCTGGCGTTGATCTTGGAGCCCTCTGGAAACTCATCTGTGCTGAAGTCAACTTGACCTTCGGATTCCATTTCGCTCTTCTGGCGATTGTTAATATACGATAAATATTAATATGTTTAATCCTAATCGCTAGCGTGATAGTTTTGGGCGAATTTAGTCGCAATTACTATGTAAAATGGCTGCTGACAAGGATGGCAGCGAGTGACGCAGATGTTTGTGGTGTCAGTGCCGGGGGAGGCGCTACAGATTGCAAAAAAAACAAAACAATCGTAGCCATTGTTTACGTAATCGTAGCGAGCATATGCTTAACTTTCCTCAACACGATTATTCTACTGTTTGTCTTCAGCCTGTGGTCCCTGGTGGTCCGCGCAAATACTGTGGTACGAAATTCCAAAATATATTTTTACATTAAAATTGTTGTTCCACAAATAACAGTTATTTGAATGAATGGTGTTATCATTTGTCTACATTTTCGAAATAGCACTTAAAAATAACTTCTACTATAAGATACATGATAATCACTGAATGTAAAATTGATACACGATATTTTTATGTAGTCACAAAAAGTTGATCAGGTCTTTGACTATGACTTTTCGGTCCTTAAATGCATAGTTTTGGGAACCACAGTACTAGCCTCGTAAAAAAACTACTATATTCTGTAAGCATAGATAGAGATTGCAAAAATATGTCTTTGTTGCCATTTAATCTACATTTAGACCTAGCACTTCACAAACCAGAGAAACTCGAGGTACCTCGACCTTCTACCTAAAGACCTGCCCACAGTATTTTTGATCAATGCTAGTGCCACAGATAAAGCATTGGAAATCTCTTGAAATAATGGTTTACCACAATGACATATGCACAAATTAAACATATGGAAACACTATAGCCGAAACTGTTGTTATTGAGTTTACTTCATGAAGCAGAATCTCACAAAAAATGATGGACCATCTGGGCGCCACCAGTGTAAAAAAGGTGGAAACTATCGATTTGGACAGGAAACCCATCTCAACAAAAATAAAATGTCAACATTTTCATATTGAAATCTGTCATCTTTTTATGTTTCTCAAATTTCGAGCTATACAACTATGCATAGCAAAATGCTGACGTGCACAGTTGTGGCCAAAAGTTTTGAGAATTACAAAAGTATTGGTGTCCATAAAGTTTGTCAGTATTTACTAAGGTATACTGAAGTATAATTACAAATATTCCATATGTGTCAAAGACTTTTAATGAAAATTACATTAAGTTTTTGTATCCATCTTAACTCAAGGGTATATAATTTTAAACAAGAATGACTGGTGAAGGTACATTAGTTCACGGTCTCAATCTTATTACAGAACCTATTTTCCCCGTGGATCAATATTCTGCCATGTGTGATGAGATGTTTCTTATTGGCTGTTATAAATCCATGAATCATCCATTCCATATGAAAGATACAGACAGATTAGAACCTTTGATGAGAAATCTGAATCATCCACACTTTAGGATTTAATTCGTGTAGCAATTCACATGGAATCTGTCTCAATAGAAAGACTTTAACCAGTATTGTATCAAAATCACCAGCCTTAAGAGAAACTCAATCCCCGAAGTCTTCGGCTCAAGTTTTTTGAATGACTTAAACAGTCATAATTTCAATTGCAATTTATTCACTAAGTCACTCAATTATTAAACAAAAATTATGCTTTTACTCACCCAACAAGCTGTTTCTTGGAACTGTTCTGTCTAAGTAAAAAATGTCAGTTGTTGCATTCAAAAAAAATAATTAGGAGACAGACAAAAACACTGACACCCTTCCTGATGACTATGGTCCTCTGGACCCAGAATGGTTCATAACTGGACGTTTTTAAAGTTTTCCTGCACCCTCAATATAAGCCCCCACCTTTCTGTTTATGTTACTAAAGAGGTCTTAACACAAGCCCAGTGGGGGGTCCCAAAATCAAACCTTCTCATTTAGTGTACCAGACTCCCATAAGAAAAGACCTCATGATTGTGCATTTAAAACATTCCATAAATTAATTTTGCTGTACGAAAACCCCACATCTAAATAATGCCAAATACATTTAAATCCACAGCCCTTAAATGATATACAGGCTGAATCTAAAACATCAATCTATAGTCTACCATCTAACATTATGCATTTAATATGTTTTCCACACTTTCCTACAATCTATTAAAATAAAAACAAAATAATAAAAAATAGAAAATAATAAGTAACATAAACAAAACAAAACTTGATTCTATAATGTTTAGTTCCAATAACCCATCACCATTGTAATCTTTTCAAATTAATCATAGTATTCCCCAAAAATCTAATTTTAACATTTCAACTTGTTTCCAATAACATACATTATGCTTTTAATCCCATAATATATCTTTATTGATAATACTGTTGATAATTACTCATTTATTGCATTGCTTCAACATTCAATATGGCCAATAACAGATTTAATATTATCAACTTCTGTGTTGCAATGGTTTTGTAATGATAATGAACAGTTGTCTGCTTTTACTTGTGTAACAGTTTCAGACCCTCTTACTTTGAGGATCTATTTCTTACTGACCACCGAAACTTCCTTTTGGTCACACTAGGAGGAGCCTAGCTCACTTAACATGCTCATAAATTCTCTGTAGGCTGGTGTTCTTCCAAAGGAGGTGTCCCGATGGACTTGTGTTAAAACTTGTTTTTGTCCATCAAATAAGAACCTGCTATATTTTTCCCCCTGTTCAGGGAGGCAGGTGTCTAGTGTCCTTCTACAGCACCATCTGCTGGATGTTTGTCGGTGTTGTCCTTGCACAATTCTTTCCACCACTTGTCATACTGGTTCAGATGAGATTTCTTTGCTTAATCCATGTTCAGAAAACATTTTCCTTTAGTAATCTCGCTGCAACTTGCAACATTAAAGGACAACTCTGGCACAAAATGAACCTAGGGGTTAATAACACATTGGTACCGAGTCGACTGTTCTCTTGGATATTTTTTCATGCTAAGTGATGTGCCCAGTTTATTGCAAACTGATAATTACCTTATAACGCTAGTTGTGAGGGCATGGATGAAGTAAAAAAAATTGCTTTTATACCACTAACAAGGCTCAAAATAGTACCACACTTTCACGGTAGCATAATTAGGGTCCCTACATGCAAACTGAAGCATTGAGAATGTACAGGCAGTTAATTAAAAAGATAGTACCATTCGTATGGAATCAGATTAGTGCCAAAATTAAAATCAGTGAAGCAAAAAAAATGTAATGTCAAAACTAAAACTTCTAACTTGCAAACAAACTGTTATTCTTTTACTTGTTTGATAATTTCCTTCTGCTGCTTTCTCACTGATCAGACTTTTGCTCTCAATATCAGCTTTGTGTTTACCTCTCGTTTGCGAGAGCTCTTGATGATCCAATTTTTTTTTGATTTAGGTGCAGTTTTACGAGCAGCAATATTCTTGCCTGTGAAACCCTTTTTGTGCAAAGCAATGATGACGGCACGTGTTTCCTTGCAGGTAACCATGGTTGACAGAGGAAGAACAATGATGTCAAGCACCTCCCTCCTTTTAAAGCTTCTAGTCTGTTATTCTAACTTAATCAGCATGACAGGGTGATCTCTTACCTTGTTCTCATCAACCATTTCACCTGTGTTAACGAGACAATCACTGACATGATGGTAGCTGGTCCTTTTGTGGCAGAGCTAAGATTCAGTGGAAATGTTTTTTTTGGGGATTAAGTTCATTTTCATGGCAAAGAGGGACTTTGCAATTCATTGCAATTCATCTGATCACTCTTCAGGACATTCTGGATTATATGCAAATTGCCATCATCAACACTGAGGCAGCAGACTTTGTGAAAATTTGTATTTGTGTTATTCTCAAAACATTTGGCCACAACTTCACAGTATGCTATGTGACAATAAACAAGTAATGCATTAAAAAAATGATCAAATGAAACCAGTACCAACCAATAATATACAAAACGTTAGTGTTTTTTTATTGTAAACTTAAACTAGTGCACTTCATTTAAATATCAGTATACATGCATTTAGCCTCCACTACACACTAGGTACAATTTATCAACTTATCTTCATAATAATCAACCATTTGAAACATCATCCTCTGGCTATTGCTAAAAGTATGTGTTTGGGTTTGAGACTACAAACACTCATTGTACATGTTTGCGTCATTTTGTGACGATAAGAGGATGGGTTGTGTTGCACACAAGGTCCAATAGAGACTCAACTCAACCCCTCCAAGTTGTGCAGGATCAAAGAGGTGCAGAAAGTTCCCACTGCCCAGAAAGCCATAAGATCTTGCTCAATGACAGAACTTGTGTTGAATGACTGAACTTGTCAGTAATTCAGTCTACCAACACGGTTGAACCTCCGGTTACTGGTCAAATGCTTTAACTACTAGGCTATCTGCCGCAAGAGCAGGGAATATTTAAAAGTGCATGCTAGGTATTACACATATTGGCTAGACTGTAAAATGTAAATGCTCTGAGATAATATCATGCATTTTGCAATTTGTGGATTCTGTCCCTATATTCTGTCTAACTCTAGTTGCACCTTTACACGAAGTAAAATTTTAGCTATGTGTAAAAATGTACCTGGCCAATAAACCTACTTTGATGGACTTTTATTTGATTGCGCATGCTGCATGCTTGACCCCACCCACAAAACAAAAAAGACAATTGTGTAAGCAGCAACAATAAGGGCCATTAACGGGTCCATTTCGTGCATACATTACATTCAAAGTAAAAGTTATTTTACAATGAACACAAAAAAACTACGGCTGATAAAAAATGCTATTTGTAGAATTCGAGCCCTAAGAAAAGAACCAATCCTGTAAATATAGAAAATAATGTATATTAAATAATGATTGCTGATATGATATGCATACTACATAGTATGCCAGATTACAATAGTATGTCCAAATCCATACTACACCAAAAACAGTATGCCAAAATCCCCGGATGGCATGCTACATCTGGTGGATATTTGTAGTATGCAACTGTGAATATTTTTTGGGGTATATTTCACAGTACCCCCTGGAAAAGGAAAAGGGGAGGTTTCTCCTGACTTTTCACCGGACAAACTTTTATGAAAACTAGCATAGTATGCTGTTTATTCTTTATTAACAGTAAGTTAGTGGCTTCTTGATATCATTATTAGAACAATGCTTAATGTTGGCCAGCAAAGCAATTTGTGATTGTAATGCATATTGTAATGCAACGAAGACCAGGGAAGTCAATTAGAAGCACTTTTCCGGTGGTGGCTGAGCATACTTCGCAGCCTCAAACTGAGCTTGACGACGTACAGTAGATGTGACGTGAGAAAACTGTCTGAAAGTTGTAAGTCTTCTGGTAGCTGTGCCGAGAGAAATCTGAATCATTCCAAATCGAGAGCGTGAGTAGGAGTTGTCCATGAGTGTAGGAGCAGGAGCAAATATTTTCTTCCGATGCTTTTCATGGACTCTCTATGGGCTTCTCCCTTGACTGTATGCCCCCACGTCCCCCCGATTGCCTTCAAGCTTCTCCTGGACTATACGGTAATTTCTCTACTGTGCGACAGAAAGTTGCATGGTTATGACACAATCGTTAGACTATTTTTACAAAAACGGCTGCTACAGGGCCATAATGTAAGATACAAGGTAATGGAGCATTTTATACATTATCATGTTTCCTTCAAAATAAACAATGGACAAAAAGAGTCTTTAAACGCTTCAGATTTAAAATTATTTGCCAAAATGAATGGGAGACTATGGAATACTAAAGAAAGGTTAGCCTCAGAATCTCCCCATAGGAGGTACACTCTCCGAATGCTCGCTTACCCCCTTTTTGTAATGTCTTATTTCAAGATGCAATTTAATGACACATTAGTATGTCCCAATACTGGCATACCTAGCCTACTTACTATATACCTAAAAGTACATACTTTACCATCATCAGTGAAGTACATGATGGCGAAGTGAGATGCCAGACGGCTACTTCCACAATCTTTGTTGTTACCCAAGGTCTGGCCAAGTGAGACCATTCCCTTCCTGAGTGAAATACACCATCAATCAAAAGCTTATGGTAGAGTCCAGCGGCCTGAAACATGGAGAGACACAATGATTGTCTCGAGCAAAGTGACTCAAAAGTAGGACAAGTTAACCAACAATTTAAGAGGTGCACATTAGCTACGGCGCAGGGTACAGTGAAAGTGTAGGCAGCCAGCTACTACAAAGGCTACGCCGTGACATTCAAGTATAAATTAGCCTTTAGGCAAAGTTATGATACAAATTTCAAGTTCATGGTGCTAAACAACTATGACTGTTTTTTCACTATGAAATAGATGCCAATTGGTACTAGAAATTCCAAATGACTGCAGGTTATTTTCATTATATTTATCATAAATATCAAAATTCATGAATTTACAAATGTTATTTAAATGTGAAAATTTTCATTAAAATTTATTGATAATGTTATTTTATTTAAAATGTTTTATGTTAAAACAACATTATCATTATTTTCAATAAAATTACTTTATACTTTTTGTATTTATAAAAACACGATTTGGTCCTGCACAGTGAACCTTTTAATTGTGTTTCTCTTTTTAACCATTATATCATATTCTCTTTATGTTATGGTCACAAACACAGGTGTAGTGGCGTTGTGGATGTTGGTAGAGGAGAGGAACGGAGACCAGAATGCGGGAGGAGCGTTCTTGATGTTTAATAAACAGGATGGTCTGGAAATGTATCTGAGCTGGTACTGTTGAATACAAAGTTCATTAGAAATGCTCAACGTCTACATAATACATACAAGTGCTCTAACATGGCACTGACGTGAAAGTAAAATACAGAGTACGCCTGATTCAACAATGATATCTACATATTGGAGGACACATAAAGAGGTGAAAGCTTAATGAAATATGTACACTCACTAGGTTAACAAAAGCACAGCACTCAGGAAAAAATATTTTCCACTTCACCTTCATGACAGGAGTAGCAACTCACAACGACGCACCGAACATTCCGGGACACTGGGATTAAATAGGCATCTTGATACAAAAAGCTATTGCAGAGATTTAAGCTGTCAGTGTCCACTGTGAGGAGCATAGTGCGGAAATGGAAGACCACAGGCACAGTTCTTGTGAAGGCCAGAAGTGAGGCCAAAAGATCGGCGAGGCAAAGGCGAAGGAGAACGGTCAAAAACAGCCCAAAGACCATGTCCAAAGACCTCCAACATCACCTTGCTGCATATGGTGTAACTGTGCATCGTTCAACAATTCAGTGCACTTTACACATGGAGAAGCTGTACAGGAGAGTGATGCGGAAGAAGCCTTTTCTGCACACACGCCACAAACAGAGTTGCTTGAGGTATGCAAACGCACATTTGGACAAGCCAGCTTCTTTTTGGAAGAAGGTGCTGTGGACTGATAAAACAAAGATGGAGTTATTTGGTCATAACAAGGGGCATTATGCATGGCAGCAAAAGAACACAGCATTCCAAAACAAAAACTTGCTACCCACAGAAAAATTTGGTGGAGGTTCCATCATGCTGTGGGGCTGTGTGGCCAGTGCTGGTACTGGGAATCTTGTTTTAAAGTTGAGGTTTGCATGGATTCCACTCAATATCAGCAGATACTTGTGAATAAAGTACAGGAATCAATCACAAAATTGAAGTTACACCGGGGCTGGATATGTCAACAAGACAACAACCCACAACACTGCTCAAAATCTACTCTGGCATTTATGCAGAGGAACAAGTACAATGTTCTGGAATGGCCATCCCAGTTCCCCAGACCTGAATATCACTGAAAATCTGTGGGGTGATTTGAAGCAGGCTGTCCATGCTCAGCAACCGTCAAACCTAACTGAACTGGAGATGTTTTGCAAGGAGGATTGATCAAAAATACCTTCTTCCAGAATCCAGACACTCATTACAGCCTATAGGAAGCATCTAGAGCTTCATCAATGAATGTCAACATTGAATCGTCTGATTGTATTTGATATATTTGTATGTATGTGTATGTGTATATGTAGGTGTATGTGTGTGGATAGCAAGTTACGAAACTGTGATACATTGTGCCGGATTATAGTTTTATATTTGTATGCCCTATGCTAAATAGGGTTTTATGTGGATTGCAAAGTGGTAGCTTTAACAAAGTGACTGTGTATATGTATGTATGCATGTATGTATGTATGGAATTTAATTGTATTTGTAGTTGTTTTAAACAGGGAAAAAAATATTTTATCCATTACACATGTATTTATATTTGTAGCTAAGGTCATATGATCATGTTAGGATGCCTTTTATTTTTTTTAGGAAGCCATTGGTAACATCTGGCAAGGGACTACAGATGAAAACTAGCCTTTTTGGCTAATTCTGGCATATTTACAGTAATGTCTATTAATATGCACTGTCCCTGTCAAAAAAAAACACAAAAACATTGAGGCTGACTCCACTGCTAAAGGAGTCTCAACTAAATATTGATGTGATATTTCTGTTGGGGTGCCCAAATTTAGGCACCTGTCTAATCTCATTTTTATGCATATTGCACATTTTCTGTTCATCCAATGATCCTCATTTCGCTACTAAAATATTACTTGGTTCTTCAGTTATTTCATAGATCAAAATTAAATTGGTGATCCAAACACCCATTTCTTTATAAATTAAAATCATGGAAATTGTCAGGGGTGCCTAAACTTTTGCATATGACTGTATATAAACTTTTCATCAGGGCCATTTGGGTGATTTCTATTATCAGTAAGGCTTACAAAGGAGCCAAACAACTATGTGATAATCAGTGGCTTCATATGGTCACAGTCAGATGTTTTTCATGAATAGTCAATTGTCAAAATCAATGTCACAATTTCTGCCTGGGTTAAGAACACAACTGTATATTTAATTCTGTCAATATCTAATATTGTTTGAACACATGAAACACACATTATTTTATACAAAGAAAGTATGTTTATTGATGAGCTGCTATAGTAAATGTAAGCACTGAAAATCCTGGAGCTTCCTCTACTGGAGCGAACAGGATCAGGCGGTCAGAGTCTCCCGTCTTCTGATGTCATTGCTCCCCTCTCCTCACCCACGCACTCTCATCAGTACCAACAGGGTTCAGCTGTGCGTTATTGGCACAGTGTATATATGTCCACCTACAGCGGTGTAGCACAAGATCCTGGGCCCTATGCACAGGCAGTCCTGATGGGCCCCCATGTTCCTCAACCCCAATATATTCCAGACTTTAAGGGCCCTCTCTCCCCTTTGGGCCCTGGTAATCAGTATTGGTTTTACCCCCAGTCCGACGCCCCTGTCCACCTACCCTGAGAGTGTCGTGGGTGATTGCTTCTCCGCTGTTTATGCTGCTCAAGTATATGTTCATTTTCTAACTGACCAGTGTTATATTTGTTTGTGAAACTGCTTGTTCCTGTTATTCTACTGCGGTAGTGTCCTGTGTCAGTAGTGTTGCTGAAATTCGTATTTGTGGCTACACTGTCTAAGTCACATTTTGTTTGAAGTATTTTCTTGAGTAAGTATAAGTAAATTCACATATTGTTGCCTGAACCCCTCCAATAAGCATTACAGTAAAACAAACACATTTATTTTAAAACACCCTTTTCAAATGTAGTTTTCCATTAACATTGTGAAATATGTTCATTTTCTAACAGAAAAATACAGGTCCTTCTCAATAAATTAGCATATTGTGATAAAGTTCATTATTTTCCATAATGTAATGATAAAAATCTAACTTTCATATATTTTAGATTCATTGCACACCAAATGAAATATTTCAGGTCATTTATTGTTTTAATACTGATGATTTTGGCATACAGCTCATGAAAACCTATCTCAAAGAATTAGCATATTTCATCTGACCAATAAAATAAGTGTTTGTAATACAAAGAAAAACAGAAAAAGTCTACCTTCAAATAATTATGTTCAGTTATGCACTCAATACTTGGTCGGGAATCCTTTTGCAGAAATGACTGCTTCAATGCGGCGTGGCATGGAGGCAATCAGCCTGTGGCACTGCTGAGGTGTGATGGAGGCCCAGGATGCTTCGATAGCGGCCTTAAGCTCATCCAGAGTGTTGGGTCTTGCGTTTCTCAACATCCTCTTCACAATATCGCACAGATTCTCTATGGGGTTCAGGTCAGGAGAGTTGGCAGGCCAATTGAGCACAGTAACACCATGGTCAGTAAACCATTTACCAGTGGTTTTGGCACTGTGAGCAGGTGCCAGGTCATGCTGAAAAATGAAATCTTTATCTCCATG